>CM031243.1:368854330-369100528 GCA_018340775.1 Taxus wallichiana var. yunnanensis
GTAGGAAGTGTTATTGGAAACTTCTTAGAAGTTGAGACATATGTGCTTACAAGTATTATTGCCCATTAATGGAGATTTGATGTAAGATTATGTTATTTATTTTGCATCATTAATAGGATTGGTTTGTTGTTATGCAAACCTAGAGACGTAGTCCCTCACAAATGAACTCCGCTATCAAATTTAGAGTTTTGTCTCTAATTTTTTTTTTTTATTGTTTTTTTTAGTATTTTTGATCTGGTTTCAAGAATAATTTAACGTAATTTTCACAATTTATGGGAAATTAGGAAATAAAGAGAATGGATGTGGAATTAGGTGTAGGAATTTAATTGTATGATTACACTTCAATTTCATAGTTTTTACATGTTATTAACGCCGTAAGTTAGTTTGAGAAATTTTAATACGTATCCATAAAAATGGTTAGATGAGTCAACTACATTTACATTATTTTATGATCAAGTTTGGTATTAGAGCATGTTTTATAAAGCATTATGTTAACAATTTTATACTTGATATTATTGCATTTGGTTCAATTTGTAGTTGGATATAGGTTACAACAAAGTTAACCTTGAGTAAGGATTTGAAATTTGAGGAGACAAAATCCATTAACCACTAGATTTAGGAGGAGAAATCTGAACTAAGAAGAAGATGGCATTCCTTAGAGAATTAAAACTTGGAGCTTCAAGAGAAATTGAAGACAAGGAGAAATCTTCTTGGGTGTCATTGAAACATTGCAATTTGAATTGTAGGCCAAAGATAAGATCTTGGAAAGATATCAAACTGGTGATGAAGTGGAGGAGCCATATAATTCTATCAGAAAAACACAACCCTTTACCAAAAATGTAAAGAATTCCAAGGTATGCGTTGTAAGTGAATCACCTTGTGTTTACCTTTCTCCCATAAAGAATCGGATGTTGGTTTGAGTAAAATTAAGAATCATACTAAAGGTATTGGAGCCAAATTACTAAATAGAATGGGTTTTGATGGAAAGGGCCTTGGAATAAATGGCCAAGGTATTACTAATCCCATACAAGTAGAGGAAATACCTTGCTATGTAGGTTTGGGATATGATAGTGGTAAGAGAGAAATTGGGGAATGCTCCAAAATAACAGAAGATCTATACCACTAGAACTTCAAAATCAACCTATTCAAGGTTAAAAATATATTTTTATGATAATCCTACTAATGAGGATGATGTTGCTTTGAATATTGGGTAGGCCTCACAAAGTGATTATGTGAGTGAGTCCAAAAGAGGAAATAAAATAGTTTCACCTTAGAAATCTTGCACAAGTAAAAGTCCTAGAAAATATGGGAAAGGTAAATAATCCAACATGCACTTTGACTATGTGAAGGATGGTCCAAGTAACACCAAATTTTTGGTATTCATTTCCATGTACATTTTTGGATTAAGTAACCACTATGTGGCCATGTGTTGGAAGAGAAAATCCTTAGAAAGAAGGATTAACAAAGACTACTCTCCTAAATAAGATACATGAAATAGAAAAATTTATGAACTCATTTTCACGAGTGGACACCTTTGGGTTGAGAAATGTTGGAATCTCCACTCGCATATTCATAAGAAGAAAGTGGAACATAAATCAATCAGCCAATTTGTCCATAAAATCATACTATCTAATAAAACCCATAGATGATCATGATCCGTGAAAATGGATTGGTAAGGAATTTTCTTGCCTTTTATGGATAACAAATTTACATAGACAAAATTTATTTAGCATGTTTTTTTCATCCTATTCACATTTTTTATGAATAAAACTAACTCATTGTTAGAGTTAAATGTGGAGGTAGAAATCAACATAGATGTTTAATTGGGAAGAGACAACATGAGAAACTAGTTACAAGTTGTGTCATTTTATTTTCCTTCTTGTGTACATGTTTAGACTAGGATGTTTGCTTACCCTTCTTGTATTAGTGACAAGATGGGTAAAAATATTCTCTAGATCAATGTTTAAATGGTTATAAGCATTGTTGTTTTTTTAATGTATGTTGGCATTATTTCCTTCCATTTGAAATGTATTTGTAATACATGTGCAATGATTTAAATTCACTTTTGTAAGACCCTATAAAGGGAAATTTTTGTAATGGAAGAGTATGTTAAAATCCATTTCTATTTGTAATTGATAATAAGACCCCATTGAAGGGAAAATTGTACAAGTAGATTTCAGTGTTAATACAAGGATGATAACATACATTCATGAAGAAACTGCTTGTATTGCCATGTATTTTTTTAATTTTGTTCAAAACAATGTACAAAAAGGAGAATATAAACATCCTTTATAGCCTCTAGCAGTGTTGTGGCTAAGAAAACCACCATGAAGAGATTGAAACACCTAGTGTAGAGGGTCGATGACGAGAGATTGGAAGGACTTTGTAAAACTTCTTCGTCACCTTCCAGTTTGGGATAGTTTGATTCTAAAACCGAGAGATAGAAAAAAATTTGGTTCATTCCAAGACATGGCCACTATTGGGAGAGATAGCTCCATGAAGGAAGATATAGTCCCTATTGGGAGAGCCAACTCGTAATGGAAGAAAATTCCTCTATTGAGAGATATCCCCTTAGTGGAGAATCAACCTCATATGTAGAGAGACATTTGTTTTCCCCTTATGTGGAGAACTTTCCCCTACTATGGAGAAATTTCCCTTGTAAAAGGAAAACTATCCTCTTTTGTGGAGAATTTCCCTTTCTAGAGAAGGATAACAAGCCCCTATCAAGAGAAAAACCTCACACAAAGAGATACAACCTCATACAGAGAATACAACCTCATACATAGAGAGATAGCCATGAGTGATAATTAATCAAGGTGAGAAGTTAAATATTCCTCATGGTGGTGTTTTTCTCATAAGTAATTAATAAGTTACAAGAAGAGTTTCTACTTCACAAAAGAGAAGGAAAATCCAAAGATATTATGAGAGTGGGAAACTTTTAATGGTAGGTAAATAAGTGAGAGTTTAAGCATACAAAGGGACTAAATGTGGCCTCATATACAAATTTTTAAATGGTACATATAGGGTGGTAGAACTCATTTATAAGTTACTTGCATTACTTAGGTGAGACCAAAGATCAAGCTAAAACAAAATCAAGTTGCAAATACAAAACATAGAACAAATAACATATTTCAAGTTTTTTATGCTATTATTGAAGAATTCAAGCAATTTACTACACAAAGAATAGGAGGAAATGGTAAGAAAATGGTAGATTGTAGATTTATAGGGTTTATTATTTGTATCTTGGCCTCCATTAACGTGGGGGTTAATTTCTTCTAGAAACTACAAAGAGCTTTGGAGCACTTTGAAATTCCCTAGGGTGAATTAACAGGATTTCAAACCAGAGCATAATTAGGTAGAGCTAGATGATAAAACAAAGATAGTTTATGTGGAGATGCAAGAAATGGATCTATGTGACATTGATCCTAAATAAAAATTGTATTATACAATTAAACATGTTGTTTGTTTTACTATCTTAAGCCAAAGAAAAATATAGAGTGGAAAACACAAAAAGAAGAGGAGGTAGATGAAGATATACACACACCATAGAGGAAGAAGACTCGACGCATAATAATTTCAAGAGGGTGAAATGTTTGGATATTCCTTCAAGGTAGCCTGAGAAAGTGTGAAGAGGTGATGAGGATGAAGAAGAAGAGAAGGATCTAGATAATTTCCCTCTCATGAAGAAGATGTGAATCTTTAGAATCAATGAACAAATTATAACTTCCATGTACCCCTAAACCATGGTAGATCTTGAAAGAAGTTGCTCAAGAAAAACATCAAAGGATGAATAATTTGAGGGCTTATATGACTCAACCATAATGAAGGGAATGGTTAAATATAATGACACACGGTAAGGAAGATTGTGCACCTCCACATAAAGAGAAAAGGGACGACGATAAAGCGCAAAAGGTTAAGACGCCTTCAAGGAACATTCTCGTAAATAAGTACCATGTACATGGAGGTTGATTAGACATTGATCAAGACCCCAAATACTCCACCAAAAGAACTAGGTCATGCCCAAATACATCTCTTTTAATAATAAATGTAGAGGCCCAGAGGATGAGGAAAAGAAAACAAAGAGGAGGGGAAAGAAGACCAAGACCGTGTGCACACCACAAATTAAGAACAACATCATTATCATAGAATTGATAAGGGAAAGGGAATACATGAAGAATCTAAAGAAGATGATGACAAAGAAATGGAGCTGAGCCAAAATCCACATTGAAGACCCTATTCTCTCACTTCCAAAAGTGAAAAAGAGACATGAATATCTTTATATTGAAACTACTTGGAGGATACAATTTCCACTTCCAAGACAAGTAATTTGGCATCCTTCACTTTATGTGCATGAACTAATTAGACACAATTTGAGGTTCCAATATCAAGCTTGTACAAAACTCCTGATGAGATCACAAAAGGATTGGAAGTGACCTTTGTAGACACTTTTAAATTTCTAAGACATAAGCTAACAAACACTTCTAAGATATAGTTGGAGAGGTTATACTACAAAACTTCTCAAATAGTGTTGATGATTTGCATACATGGGGAACGTGTGTAGGAGTTAACTAAAGAACTCCAAGAAATGAAAAATAAACTAACAACATAAGCTAAGGAACATAAGGAGTTGTTATAAAACTACACACAATATGATTTTAAGGCCTTAAATCTTTATAAATGAATCCTCGCAATGAACCCAAGATAACTCAAGACTTACCATTAAATCAAGGGGAAGGTGTAGATAAATTAGAAGAATTGGTCAGCCTGATTCTAAAGTAGAGATAAGTAGACAGAGGAATTCATGTGTAGAAGAGTAAAGATGAAATAGCCAAGGAAAAATCTCTCTACTTAGAGAAACTAAAAACTTGCGCGGACTTGGCCACCAAGCTATCTAAAAATACTAAGTATGCTAATAAGGTATTAAAGGGGTTTGCTAAGAAAATAAAACTCATGGAGAAATGTGTTTACCTTGAAATAGGAAATGATAATGCCTTAGGTTTACAATTGTATACCACTACCACAAACAAAGAAATCAGGGACAAACCTGCTCCAAGAAATTGAAGATATGGAGAAATAAATATAAGATCAAGTAACTCCTCATCAAGTTAAAGGAGCAAACCTAAAAGGAAGAAAGTGTGCTTGAAAATGAAAATATAAAAGTAGGGAAGACTTTGCAAATCTTGCAAACTAAGGCCTAAGATCCTTTGAATGCTACAAAGGACCTAAAAGAGTTAGCTACGTGAATTGATAAGTTAGGGCCTCTCCTACAAACAACCATGGATAAATTGAAGTCCCATGAAGATATGCTAAGGCAAGAGGTAGCCAAAGTTTTTGAAGAGGCTAATAAAGGGTTACCCAAAGGTGGAAAGCGGTGTAGTATGGAGTATTGTTGAATCCCATTTTTATCAAGGTTAATATACAAATTTTGGTTGAGTCCTATGAAGACACCAATTTTGGAGCATGCACATCTTTTGGGAAGTTGTGGTAGAGTTGTACACCCATATATTAAACCAAGGAAATAAACACATGCACTCAAAGAAAAAATAAAGATGGGACCAAGTTTTGACACACGGGGACTCACAAAAGAGGGTACACATGCAACAATTGGAACACCCATGGAATTACCATGTAATTGAAAGTTCAATTTGTGATAGAGGCTTATAAATAACTTTATATAACTACAATTTAGAGTTAGTGCATGACAAGGTGAAACAAGTGGCACTCATGTGACAACAATGCAAGGGCAATTTACTAGTAGATCGAGTCCTTGAAACGATAAGGATTTCATGCAAAGTGGTAATACTTTTAATCAATACATGAGAATGATATATGGTGTCTCTATGATGGAAAAGTGACATGCAAGCATGGGAATCTACAAGTAACTCTTCCTCACACCCGACCTCCCGAGGTCATGCCGAGATAGTCGGTGGGGATGGAATACACATGGGGTGTGGATAAACTAGTTAGGTAATCTTATGTCTTCAACACGCAATAGCAGGATTTGCGAATCTAAGGCCAAGAAGGCCCTCCTAACTTGAATTGGTGTGATAGATCATTTGGTGAGGATAGCTGCTCAAAGGCTCCAATCAATATCAAGCTCTATCATGATCCGATCTATGGGTTGTGGGATACGTGGAAGATGACCTATGGGTGCTTTGTATATATCTCCCGACAAGGTCATGAAAATGGAATGACTAAATGTGTAGTGGATCTTTTGGTGTTTTATGGATGATTTTCTGGCCTAGTCTAGAAATATTTAGCTTGGTTAGCTACTACGTTTAATAATGATAGTTATGTGATGATGTCTGGTGGAAGTGGAGAAGACCTAAACATCAAGATTCACAACCCAACAAGCCTACTAATAATCAATCAAATATTGACACCAGCGTTCACAAGCTAGTGGTGTCAATATTTGATTGATTTCAGGCCCGTTGGGTTCATGGGACCTATGGATCACAACCGTAAGTTCGTGGGTTGTGGACCTCCTATGGTCATATGAAGAGTCAACCCCCCTAATTATCCAATAATGTATGCCTTTTCGGCCTCTACGTTTAGAACTAGAAGTTGCACGATTTTCTCGAAGTACCTAACAGGTGTTCTAGCAACTTGGATACGTAAGCTAGTGTCTATATCAACAAAGAGGTCTCTCGTGCGTTCTGGCTGTGGGACTAGTGGATCACAACCGAATGTTTTCTCTCTTTTAGGTCCTTCTACAGTCATACGGATATCTATCAAGGCAATCTATAATTTGGCTGATTTGACCAGAACGTGTGTGCTTTGTCATCTTCTATGTTTAATCCTCTTAGTTATGTGCTGATTTCTTGTAGGTCCGATGTTGTTAGGAAGACTGAATTCGATATTTTGATCTATGTCAATTAATGCTACAACAAGATTGGGTTGAGGCACGATTGGCTCAAAATGTATTCCCTGGGCTCCCTAGGTCCCGTGATTGTCATACAAGATCAATATAAACCTAACTAAAATGAAATAAACTAATTATGCAAGATATATCTACAACATATATATATATATTCCTCTATTTTTGTATTTTTGATAGAATTTTTAATAGAATTGAAAGAGCAACTAATCTAATATATTCAAAAAATGACAACTAATCTAATAACAAAATTAAAACAAGCAAGGTAGCCTGGTGTAGCTACTTTTTGCATGCAATTGTGAGTTTATCCTAAATAACTAAATAGTTGATTAACTTAATTGAAAGATTCTCGATCCTACCTTAGAAGTGAGGAATGAATCATAGTTTCTAAGAAACTATCAATCCCCACAGCTTCCTCAGCAATATCGAAAATGAAATTTAACTGAAATGAAATATTTCACTACTCTATTTGATATGTTTTAACTAGAACTTTGACAGATAAAACTTGGAATTTGCATAACAGTGGTGAATCTAGTAGTGTATGATTTTGTCCCCTCATAATGATCTCCTCATTCCTTCGTGTTCACGTGAATCTAGAAGAGTGTGTATATGCTAGCATCAACAAAAAAAGGTATTTTGAACAATGGCAGATTTGGATATAGACTAAATATAATGCGAGTAGGAGAGGGAAAATGCAAGTGATAGAGCTTGGCATATGCAATTCCTAGCGAGGATTTATTGCGGGAATACAACACAAGTGTACCGAGAGATTCTAGAATCTACCTTCTGTGAAGAACACAACCTGCAACTCTAATGAATTCAATCTACAACTGACACTACTCTATTCTAAACTAATTTGTATGAACAACAATGAACAAGACTGGAGCAAGAAGATCGAATGGCTTCTAATAGCAAAGGAAAAACTAGCATGGATGCAAATATGAAAACAAAATGAGTTCTAAGCAAGAAATTGAAAGACTAAACAATGGAAATGAGAAGTTGAGGGGCCATTTTCTTGAAAACAAGCTGGCTATTTATAGATTTCACATTCACCCAAAGGTAATTCCTATTAGAACTCTTTTACCATTAAACAATGAAGAAACACTATTCTAGGGAACATAAAACATTAATACGAGCCAAGGCGGTTGAGAAAAGTTGGTAAATGTTGAAAAATTATGCAAGTCGTGATCAAAAGAACGTGTTGGAAAATGCATGAAGGATCGCCGCCCTGAGTAGGGCGGCGGTTTTGTCACTGAAGGTAAAAAGCTTAGAAAAAGAAAGGCAGAGGATAAAGTGAAGTACACAAAGCTTAAACAAGATGCTTGGGATGCTAACATACACTTGGTGAGCTTTCCTGGATTCTAAACACCTTGCGAGGTGACCTGTATCATCATTGGGGCATGTGTAACATCATTCTAGTGGTACAGTACCCTATAATTTTGGGTATGTACATATTGCCCCCTCGGAGAAGCATTTTAACCATGAAGAGGCGTAAAACGGTGGGTCAAGTATGGCGGTCCCAAAATGGGAAGCTAGAAATTATACCTGACATGCCCATGTGTCGAAATGTCGCCATCCGAGTTCCCGCTACCTGCAAAATGGAAAGAGGACTCAAGTGTAGATAGATAAAATAAATCAAAAAATAAATACTAAATTAGTATGAAATGAGGACTTACCATTTGCGCGGGGATAAGAACTTACCTCCATCGGTGCTCTAAACCTACGAAAGGGGCATTCAAAATGAGTCAAAACACCATATATATATAAAATGGGCTTATTTTCCTATTCATTTGTGCGTGTCGATTTGATAGTTTTTGAGCTCTGGGACCCACGGTGACATTTTTCAATGAGAGTATAGTCGAAACGTTCAGTATCGAGATAGTGATCATGCCTTCGTGAGCGTAACCTCGACCCACGAGATCCCAAGTTAGTTCTTCTTGACTTAACATTTTTGCACCAAAAATTTTAAAATGATGAAATCTTTGTTGTGGGGGTTATTTTTAGAAATGTCAATTTTAAATGTGTCTCTTAGGGGGATGCCTAATGGGTAGGCTTTCGTTTTAGCTAAAATGGTCAATTTTTGCATTTTTAAGCATTTTTAGGGCATGCGACCCGTTTGTAGTCACGGACAGGACCGCCGCCCTAAGCAGGGCAGCAGTTACAGGACCGCCACCTTTTAAGGTGGTAGTTATGGAACCGCCCCTACTCGTAAGCGGTCCTCTACAGAGTGTTAAAACAACACTATTTTGAGTTTATTTTTGCATTTCTAGTATTCCTACTTGCTTTAATGATGTTTCTAATGCAATCTTGGCACTAACTTTCTTTCTTCTTTTGTGTGTGTTTTGGGTGTTTTGTAGAAGAAGGAAGAGTACATTAGATGGAGCCAGAGAGAGGGAGTGTGATTAGCTTCCAATAGTATTAGATACACTCTCTCAGTGAGTAGAGATACTCTCCGGCAGGGGTATATTGAGGATCGCACGGGTCCCCCACGTTGCACCTATCATTCACATACTATGTGACTTATTCTCTTTGGGATGCAGATCGGAACACCTTCTAATTTCCAGGTGTTAGGGGTGAGTGGCCTATCACCCTAGAGGATGTCTACCATATTTTGGGAGTCCTGATTATTGGGAGGAGACTTTTATTTGATACAATACAGTATCCAGAGCTCAGGTGACTCAATGGGCCACCTATATGGGAGACACGGTTGTCTCCACTGGCTCGAAGAAGGGAGTGAAGGTCTGTTCTATTCCTGGCTTACCCATCCCTTTGATCCATCAGGACATTATGGGCATCCTTGCTTTGAGATTGATCAAGGATAAGGGAGGGGATACTTTGCTCTACTACTAGGCCCCCATCATCACACAGATTGAGGCACATGGTCGGATTTATGCCTAGGGAACCGATATACTTGGCACCACTTATCACGACTTATACAGGGTGGTTGATTACGGGGATAATCACTAAGCCATCGACCTTAGTTATGAGCTGGGTCATGAGCGCATTATCCCTTATGCGAGAGGCGTAGAGGTGGAGGATCTCGGGCCGTGAGGGTAGCTAGATGGATGGAGATGATGGTGCTTAGAGCACCCCACCAACTAGTTGCTTCCCTTAACTACTGAGGATATGGAGGCCACACCTTATCAGGCCATGGCGGGGTTGTGGGGCGAGGAGACCTTTACTTTGATTTCCTACTCTACTACAAGGTAGCATGGACAAGACAAGGAAGGTAGAGACACACCCCTTTGATCGATTGCCTCTTCAGCAGATTTGGCCTTGCTTACATTGACATGCTTCCCAGTGGTGCCGGTGTTTAGATTAGTTCAAGAGGTTAGGGGAGGTCCTAGAGGCCGGGGTTGGACTGTTGTTATTCTTGGCTTCCCTATTGCAGCTATGAGGGTGGTACGTGCGAGAGAGAGCCGATGCTCCTCGTGCACCTTTACTTCGGATTGTCGTTGGTCCTGCCCATAGCAGTGATGACCCCATTGATATAGACTCCAAGTCCGAGGAGTTCACAGGGGGAGAGATGGAGGAGGAGACCGAGGTCACGGAGATCAGTGAGTTCGGGTGGGGAAGAGGATAGTGATCCCAAGTGGCATGACACTCGGGAGATCCTACAGCCGAGAGGCGAGCAAATCACGGAGAGGGTGACTCTAGTCTCAGAGGAGTTACCTTCTCAAGACCTAGGCGGAGAGGATGAGTCCGTGGCAGGACGCCATGTTGCCCCAGACATAGGAGGGGGACACTAGTTAGTGGTGGCATCCGTGGAAGGTGCGGATCCTAGAGATCCCTCTTGGAGGCCTCGGAGATCCGAATGAGTTGTCACTCTTCTTTTGATATTTATTTTAGCTAGAATTGCCTTAGTTGCTACCTCTCTTTTTATTCATCCTTGGTTTCACCTTTTGATTATTTTATAATTTGTTTTCTCCTTTGCTTGCAGAGACCAGCGATGAGTGGTGGGACTTGATTCACCGGTATGTACGATACCCCGATGTTCCCCATGGAGAAAACTCGTGTTGAGCTATTCGTGGATGCGGGAGCCTTCAAGCATGCCGATAGGCATACCGATGTTTTTGCCCCTGTCTCGGCATGTGACCAAGATGGTGACTTCCCTCCATGCTAAGGTAGCTGGGTATAGGGCTGCATAGCGTGTTGATGAGGAGGAGCCACTCTCATAGCGAGACTACAGCTACTGTTCGGGACCGCAAGCCCTCAGTGCACTTAGAGCGCCGGCGTAGCCGGAGTCCTAGACATGATCATGCACCTTTTGAGGGATCCCATAGGGATTGAGAGGCCACTTGGCTCTTTTTGTAGTGACCTTTGTTAGGTTGTTTATACAAGTATTTTTGTACTTTCCGGGCTCATTGAGCATTTTGACCATGCCTAGTGCATGATGGCATTGTATATGAAACCTGATTTGTGTATATATATATATATATATATATATATATATCTCTTTGGATCTAGACTCTTGGTATCTTGAATTTTGTGACTCATTTTCTAAATGTGTTTTTAGATGTTTTTAGAATATTTGCTTTTCATGTTTCTATAATGTATGCAATGGACAACAAATGATAGTAAATAGAATGTTTTACTCTATATGTTTTTGCAATGCTGATATGAGATGATACTAACATATGGTAGTATTGAAATTTTGAACTCTTTGGGCAACGTTTGTAATTCCTTCTTATATTGGAAAAATGTGATGAATGCATAGTGATAAAGAGATGAACTTGCCCCAATCCCAAATCCACGCAACTAGTAAGACGCGAGGGCTCAACACCAAGAATTAGGAAGGGCACAAGTTGTATGAGTTTGATTGAATGGAATGATGAGAGACAGACAAACCAAGAACAAGAACCAAATTTGGACCTACACACCCACCCTACTTAGAACTACTACCAAGCTTAGAAGGCCACTTACTTTTCATTTTATCTAGACTTAGATTCATAAATGGCAACCTAGTTGACAAAATCTGGTTTTGAGGATTTGATCTCTTTGGAATTTGGATGTTTGGATATTTGCTTTCTCTTAACATAATTTGACTTGTTTTTTTTAACATACCAAGATTTGTTAGTTTGTGTGACTGGACCCCCCACACCCTACCTCACGCCACTAGTAAGAAGCATGGGTTTGTCACCAAAGGCAAGATACAGGCAAGTAAGGGCACTTCTTTCCTTTCCCAACCTCACATCACTAGTAAGAGATGTGGGCTTATCACCAAAGGTTGATGGGGCAAATAAGTGTGTAAAATAAAATATTTTGTTTGCTTGGTGCTTTTGATTTCATTTGATTTTGAAATTTCTGATCTATAACTTTGGGATATCCTTTTGTTCCAAGAGATTTTAAGAGGGATAGATGTGACACCAAGAAGCTTCCAGAATAGACCGTAGGCAAGGACAACTTTACCTAGTAGAAAGAAAGAGCAAAGCCAAGTATGCAGGCCTTGGTATGGTTTCGTCAATGTTTGTCTGTCGAAATTGATGAGAAGATTTGAAAATATTTGATGATGTTTGAAGAGATGTGATATGAATATTTTTGCCAATATCTTCATAAATTTGTAACAATTTTTTTAAGAGTAAGCTCCTAAACTATCATTTTTATGAAATGGATAGAATGAAGTAGCTAAAAGACTAATGCAATGTAGGTAGCTATAATGTACTAGCAATGACTTTGATGTTTTATGCGTAAAACTACTTAAGGTGTAAGGAATTGATAGTTTCACCAAATTCCTCACCTTCTAGTGTGCACAAGAGATACGCACCATTTTCATAGTCCTTCATGACTCGGTATGGGCCCAACCATTTGGGTCGGAACTTTCTTCCTTTCCGGTTTTCTTATCGATCCGGCTTGTCTAGTCTTAGAACTAGATCTCCTTCATATATTTCTCACTCATAGACTTTTTTGTTATATTTCCGGCACATCCGGTCAGCATAGGCTCTGTGTCATTGTTCGGCATTTAACCGGCCTCATCAAGGCTTTCTAGTTGAGAGAGGCATGCCTCCCTATAAGCTTCTTCATCCAGGATCCCTTGTAATGAGATGTGGAGACTGGGTATTTCAACCTCAAGTGGGAGAACTGCTTCTGCTCGAATACTAGTGAGAAAGGAGTTTCTCCTGTTGGTGTTCTTATTGAGGTTTGGTGGGCCCACAAGGCCGAATATAATTTTAAATGCCAATCTCATTTGTTTTCCTTTATTGTTTTGAGGAGAATAGCTTTCAACATTTTGTTTGTCGCTTCAAAGATGCCCATTGGCTTAAGGGTAGTAAAGAGAGGCTATGTGATGGTTTATCTTGAACTTGTTACATAACTCACGAACCTCGTCATTCTTAAAGGATGTGCCATTATTTGAGATAATGACTTTTGGGACACCATACCGCAGATAATTTGGTTCAAAATGAATTT
Organism: Taxus wallichiana var. yunnanensis; assembly: GCA_018340775.1. Lineage (NCBI taxonomy): Eukaryota > Viridiplantae > Streptophyta > Pinopsida > Cupressales > Taxaceae > Taxus > Taxus wallichiana. The sequence goes on from CM031243.1 coordinate 368,867,613, forward strand.
GGCAATCACCGAACCTAGTGGTACAAGCGGTGAGAGGCATGGCCTCCACCCATTTGGTAAAATATTCCATGGTTGTGATTATAAAATTATGGCCATCGGTTGATGAGGAGAGAATTTCCTATTAATTCTAGACCCCAAGTGGAGAAGAGCCACAGAGTCACTATTGGTTGCAGGGATTGTGCTGGCATATGAATCTCATGAGAGAATTCTTGACATTTATGGCACTTACGTACAAATTCCATTGTGCATCATGTTCGAGAGTGAGCAAAAATAGCTCATCCGATGTATTTTTCAGCGGTGGCGTGACCACCGAAGTGGCCCCCACATATCCCACTATTGGATTCATGAAGAATCCTCTTGGATTCTTCTATGTCAATGCATCTTAGAAGCATGTCGTCGAACGTAATAGATAACTTGGTCAAAACAACATATTTAGCGGTAATAATGTGTAACGCCTTCATTGGTATGACGTGGTACTTTCCTAGGGTATGTATGGTCCATGATAAAATTGATTATATCAAGATACCAGGACATGTAGAAATGGGGGTCTAGTTTCACCAAGTATACACATTCATCGGGAAAGTCTAGATCTACCAAACTCGCTCCTCCATCTAGTGGATTATCACCTAACCGATCCGCAATGATTTTTCCTTTAACATATTTTTGGTTTACGAATGTTAACTCAAATTCTCCCATTAGGTTATGAAACGACCAGCCTTTTTAGATAAAGATCCTTGTGTGAGAAATGTTTGTAAATGGTATGTCTTTACAATGACACTTGTTTCCGGTTTAACATGTAATGTCTCAAACGTTTTTTTTGCAAAAATTATGGCAAGGCATTCTCTCTCTTCCTGTGTGTAACGTGTTTCATAATCAAGCAATGTTCAACTAATGAAATAGATCGCGCATTCTTGTTTATCATCATCTTCTTGAGCCAACATGCAAGCTAGCGAGACATGAGTGGCTCGTGAGTATAGGATCAAATGGCGGTCTGGTTTGGGAGGCATTAGCGTGGGTGGTGATAACAAGAAGCGCTTAACTGCTTCGAAGGCCTCATTGTAATCTTCAGTCCAATCGATACTATAATCTTTCTTGAGTAGATTGTTGATTGGATGAATGGCAAATCTTAAATATAGGATGAACCTTCAGATTTCACCGAGTTTCCCAAGAAATGACCTGATTCCATATTCGTCCGAAGGTGGGATCATTTGAGAACAACCCGTATTTTGGCTAGATCAACATCAATCCCTCGTGAAGATATAATGTATCCTAGAATTTTGCCTCCTGTTACACCGAAAACACACTTCTCTAGGTTTAATGTGACACCATACTCAATTAGTCGTGAGAGGATGATACGGAGCACTTTTGGATGATCACAGTGTTTCTTGGCCTTGGCCAACAAGTCATCCACATATGATTCCAGAATTTTATGGGTGGAATATATAAGTCATTCCCATCGATACATAGCGCCAAAGATTCTTAAGACCAAATGGCATGACAACATAACAATAAGTTCCCCAGGGAGTTATAAATGTGGTTTTGGCTTGATCTTGTTCAGATATTTTAATCTGATTGTACCTTGAGAACCCATCCATGAGGGACAACAGTTCAAATCTAGTTGTTGCATCAACGATAACATCAATGGATGGTAATGGGAAATCATCCTTGGGACAAGCTTTGTTAATATCCCAAAAATCTATACAAATGTGTATCTTCCCATTCTTTTTTAGGATGGGAACGATATTAGACACCCATTGTGAATAGTCAACGGGCTTGATGAATCCTACTTGGAGAAGTTTTACTACTTCCTCTTTTACCATGAGAGCCACTTTTGGCTTCATTGGTCTTGACTTCTATTTAATTAGCTTCGCATCTAGTTTAGTGACGAGATTATGTACCGTAACTTGTGGTGCAATACCCGTCATTTCTTTATAATTAAATGGAAAAGCCTTTTGATGTTTTTTGAGGATTTGGGTGTGTATTTCTAGTTTTTCGACATTAGCGAGGATCCCAACTTCAAAATTCTTGGTTCTTCCTCCATTCTAATGTTTATTTCAATGGTTTCTTCTATCAAAGAAGCGTTACCTTCTTCAAATTAGGTCAAAAATGGAGGTAGTTCCAAGCTTTCTCCATTTTCTATCTCGTAGATATCGAGATCCTTCTTCGTGGAGGAGACTCTACCACGGGATTTCCAAAGTAGGAAGAGGAGTGTGGTATTAGGGAAAGATCAACTATAGGGTGAGCAAGGTGTAGCTTTGCATAGGCATTTAGATATTCGAGAGTGACTTTATCATTGTCAACATGATGTAAGATAGAAGATTCATTCTTAGCTATATGTGTTAGAAGAGGGTTCGTTGACATTTTCTTCACCAATGGTTCAGTATGAAGTGATACCTTGAAACTTGTATCTTCCAACTCATTACTTGGGGTAAAACGTGAAGCTGAGGTTGCTATTGAATCTGTGAGAAGGTTTTGTTCTCATGGGATTACCTCAATGGATATGAAGTTGAATCCTTTGCTTAGATCTAATACCGTTGTTTTATAGAGTTGTAAGTGCTCAACTCTAGTCTCATATACTTTAGAGACTTGGTTTGCAACTAATTGCAAGTCTCCTAACACTCTGATGTCATTAACACCGATCCTTTTGGCTATGATGAGGCCAAGGAGGAGGGCTTCGTACTCAGCATCATTGTTGTTTGTACATTCAAAGTTTAACTTAAAAGAAAAAGGTAGGATCTTTCCCTCAAGAGAAGTAAAGATCACACCTGCCCCACTCCATAGCAACATCTAGCTCCATCGAAGTGGAGAGTCCAATATTTACTAGGAAAAATGGATCTTTGGGACATTTTTTGCGTTTGTTTCTTGCTTTCGGTTACTTTTACCATGTAAAGTTCCTCTCGCTAGAAGAGAACCAACTCTAGGGTACATCCCATACTGTGGAATCAAATGGTAGGAAAATTGGTAGATCTTGTTCCAATAACTCGACAATTTTTTTAGTAGTTCCTAATGACATTGTTTCTACAACGTTAGCTTCATCCCGAGGGCCGGGACGCCCTTGACTAGGTTCGTAATTTCTAGTTCTGTTGTAGGTATTAATTTTTCTTCCGATTTTTGAGTCGATTGGTTTGTTAAGTTGGTTTATTGGGAGTTCAAACTCGAGTGAACGCACTGGTATTTTATTCAGTCTGCATTTAGGTGTATGTCGAATGGTTTTGGGTCACCTTCTTATTTTTGGAATAATGAATATCTTTCCTAGGTGTAAGAATCTTATTTCTTGGAATAACGTAGAAGGGATTGCTTTCATGTGATGTATCCATGGTCGACCAAGGATCATATTATAGTTGGTTTCCCGATCTATGATATAAAACTCGGTGAGGATTGTCTTGGGTCCTAAGGTGACTGGTAGTATTATAGTCCCAATTGAAGTAGCTTTAAGGCTATCACCGCCTCTTTTGGTCATGTTAGGCAACCTCTTAGCGTATTTCTTGTTGTGGAATAGTTTGTTTCTCCATATCCTATCTTTTGAAGGAAAGAGAAGGGGACAATGTTAATTGCTGCCCCATCATCAACCATTGTGCGTTTAACGTAATTATTGTAAACCCACACCTGTAAATGCAAGGTCGGATCACCTCTACGTGTAATTTCAGCATCTGTTGGCATTTTGTTTATGTCGAATATAAACTCGGTATCCCTATTTGGCTACCTGGAGGGTGGATATCGAAGTCTATATGGTTTACTTGTGTTTCGAGAGGTGGAGTGATGTTAATTAAATGACCTAGACCTAGTGCTTCTAAAAGAGCAGCCCTATGGGCAAGAGAATTTTTCAATAAGTCCAAAAAGGAGATGTGAGAGAAGGTCTTTGTTAAGTCATTAATTAAATCATAAGCACCTATGGGTTTTACCCACGTTTGTTGAATTTTATCTGGCTCTAGTGGATGGATTGGATTTGGTCGAGAAGAATATTCTCATGTTCTTATTATGGCTTCTATGCAAATTTGATATGTTCAAGGAGGCATGGTGATTGGAAAGTATCTAACTCCACTAGACCAACTATCTCTTGGTTCATGGCTGATTTCCTAATTGCGGTGTGACAGTCGATTTAATGAAGTTGAGGCTTCATGATCATTATTTTCTCGTCATTACACCTTTGTTCGTCCCATTTGGATTTAATTTATTATTATTATTTTGATTTGGAAGTGGATCATCAAGATCTTAAGAGGTGCATTTGAGGGGAAATTGCCCCTATTATGAAAGTATTTGGCATAGGTTTCATAGAATTTGTTAAGAACATATCTATGAAGAGTTGTCTTTGTTCTTCTGGAAAACGTTGCATGAACTTATTGTGATCGTGGCAATTCCTAAGTATCATGGCCTGAATTTTGTGGAAACCAAAATACGAGTTGGGATTATAACTCCTAGGTTGTTGGTTTGGCACGTGTTGTGGTCCAAAACTCTGATTAAACTGTTGACTATTAGGATTAAAGTTTTGTGTTTGTTGCCTTTGGTTTTGGTTTTGATATCCAGTTGAGTTTTGACTTGGACCCTGTGTCTGGATTTTCCATTGTTGTTGTTTTTTTGTTGTTGTCGTTGGGGACGATTAAAATCCACCGCATTGATTGTTGGGGTAAAATTGTTGTTTCATTGATTGTTAACCGGTGGTGGAACATTTACAACGTTTTTTTTTTTTAGTTTGGTCAATCACTCCATCGTTGTCACTTTGTGGTTTTTGTTAAGGATTTTAGGTCCTTAATTGGCGCGTTTGTGGTAGTAGGATAAGTCATAGTGTTTTGGTTGGGGATGATTAACCTCCCATTTGTTCCATATGTCTTGCAGGACCGCTATCTATCAGTAGCTTGATCTATTCGAAGAACACTCTTGAGCACTTCATCATAAGTTCTTAGTGGGAACTTCTATACTTCTTCCTTTATCTCTCTCACGAGAGAATGAAGGAATAAATCACATAGTTCCATCTAATCCATGTTTGGAGTGCTTGAACAAGAATAGAGGACTATACGCCATCTTTGGATGAAATGAGCAAATGATTCATTGTGTTCTTGTTATTTAATATGCAAGAATTCCCTGATTCTTGTTCTCAACAATTTGTTCATGTTCGAACACCTTGATGAACTCAAAAAATGAGTTGAACATTAAATGAATGTATTGAGGCTTTGTATTCTCAGTAATACCAATCGAGGGGATACCCTCTAAATTTTTTGGGAATATTTGAAGCAACAACTCCATCCCAAGAGGATTAGTTCTCGAATGGTTGTGGCATAGGCCTTAATATGTGCATTCGGTCTCCCTCCCTTTGTACTTGGTAGATCGGGAGAGGTCTTGGAAGCATGACGCTTCATATAGTGAAGTCTAAGGTTCTTTCAAATATTTTGAATAAGTCCCTATCACATAGGTTTCGACCATTGATAGTGTTTACTAAGGGGGTGGAGGTGGAATGGGTTGTTGATATGGCAGTAGCATAGCATATGTATTTGCAGAGAGGCATAAGGAAATCCATGTGGTTGAGTGAACATGCTGGGAGAAGAGAACATATCTCCCTATGGTGATTTGGAATACATGTTTAAGTATGGAGGAGCATTGCTCAAGAATGGGTTGTTTTGTACTAAACCGGGAGGTATTATATTCTCAACTGGAGCGGCGTTAGAAAATGCGGTTCTAGTTGGCATTTGTTGTAAGTACTGAGGAGGCATACCCAACATGCCTATTCCTGTGAGGAGGTCTATTTGGCTAGGATGATGTGGAGGATTGGAAGTTCCTACTTGCATGAACTGTGGATTTTGATTTGCTTGAGCAAGTTCCAACCCTCTAACCTTCTCAACTAAGGCTGAGATGACCTCGTTTGGTGAAGACATGGTATTTTTCCTTAGTGGCGTTTGTTGTATATCTTGAGGTTGTATAGGCATATGGTACCCTGCTATGAATTGATCGGTGCCCTGCCAAGTTTCACCAAGGGCATTTCCTATAGGTGGAGGAATGGGGGTGTTTTCTTGGAACGAGACCTCGAGTGTGTTTCTTAAGAGGTGCATTTTGAAACCTCCTATAGGTGGGTACATATTTTGAGAGTGTTGTTCACTCCTAGCATAACGTGCTAAGTATTCGTCATCTAAAAATAGATATGGATCTGACTGTCTACTAATTTGTGGTCTAAGCAACACCCGAGGAGATGAATTTTTGTGATTCTCCGTTTTGGTTTTGAGTGTCATGTTGTTTGAGTGGTCCGGAAAGGCTCTGTTGTTGTTGTCGTTGGGGGCGTTTGAGTGAGATGATCCAACTCCTCTATTTGGAAAAGAAGAACTATATCTAGTCCTTTGAGGATTTTAGGGAGTTTGTGTTGAAAATTGGTTAGTTGAATAGTTATTGTCACCCATCATTGCCGAGAGCGAGGGTGATGGTTGTCTATTTAATTGATCGTAGTATGCTTCAAGAACTATGGAGAGAGGTCTGCCATATGCATCGTATCTCGACATATTTGAATGGGGGGTATATGAATACCCGTAGAATAATGGGAAAGAGCGAAGGTGGATGAAAGAAAAGAAAAAAATGAAAGAGGAATATTAGTTTGATTCTCGTCGGGTTCACCAATTTTGTATGATGGAAAAGTGACATGCGAGAATGGCAATCTACAGTAACTCTTCCTCGCACTTTGACCTCTGAGGTCGTGCCGAGGCAGTCAATGGGGATGGAATACACGTGGGGTGTGGATAAACTAGTTAGGTAATCTTATGTCTTCAACACACTACAGCGAGGATCTTGTGAATCTAAGGCCAAGAAGGCCCTCCTAACTTTGAATCGGTGTGATAGATCATTTGGCGAGGATAGGCGCTCAAAGGCTCCAATCAATATCGAGCTCGCCGTGATCTCGATCTATGGGTTGTGGGATACGTGGAAGATGACCTATGGGTGCTTCGTATATATCTCCCAACAAGGTCATGAAAATGGAATGACTAAATGTGTAGTGGATCTTTTGAGCCGAGGAAGGCTCGTTGGGTCACTGTTAGGTGTTTTATGGATGATTCTCTATTTGGGCCTAGTCCTTTGAGGCGAAGTTTGTGTTGAAATCTTTAGCTGAATGGTTTAGCTGCTACGTTTAATAATGATAGTTGTGTGATGATGTATCGGTGGAAGTGGAGAAGACCTAAACACCAACGTTTGAAAATCTAGTGTTAATATTTGATTGATTTGTAGGCCGTTGGGTTATGGGACTGTGGATCACAACCGTAAGTTTGTGGTTGTTGTGGACCTCCTATGGTCATATGAAGAGTCAACCACCGATAGCCGAGTATCCTAAGAATCGTATGCCTTTTCGGCCTCTACGCTTTAGAACTAGAAGATCGTTGCATGAGTTTCTGAGTACCTGAAAATGCGGTGCAACTGTTTTATGGATACGTAAGCTAGTGTCTATATCAATGAGGAGGTCTCCCAACGCATCTATTGATTTGTCATGGGACTAGTGGATCACAATCGAATGTTTTTCTCTCTTTCAAGTCCTTCTACGGTCATACGGATATCTATCAAGGCAATCTATAATTTGGCTGATTATTGACCGTAACGTGTGTGCTTTTTCGTCTTCTATGTTTAATCCTCTTAGTGTGTGTTGATTTCTTCAGAGTCTCATTGTTGTTGTTGTTCGAAAGACACGAATTTCGAGATTTTTGTCTATGTTAATGCTACAACAAGATTGGGTTGAGGCACGATTGGCTCAAAAACGTATTCCCTAGGCTCCCTAGGTCCCGTGATTGTCATACAAGATCAATATAAACCTAATTGAAATGAAATAAACTAATTATGCAAGATATATCTACAACATATATATATTCCTCTATTTTTGTATTTTTGATAGAATTTTTAATAGAATTGAAAGAGCAACTAATCTAATATATTCAAAAATGACAACTAATCTAATAACAAAATTAAAACAAGCAAGGTAGCCTGGTGTAGCTACTTGCCTGTGCAGTTGTGAGTTTATCCTAAATAACTAGATAGCTGATTAACTTAATTGAAAGATTCTCGATCCTACCTCAGAAGTGAGGAATGAATCATAGTTTCTCAAAAACTATCAATCCCCATGACTTCCCTAACAATATCGAAAATGAAATTTATCTTAAATGAAATATTTCATTACTCTATTTGATATGTTTTAACTAGAAGTTTGACAAATAAAACCCTGGAATTTGCATGACAATGGCGAATCAAGAGTGTATGATTGTGTCCCCTCATAATGATCTCCTCATTCCTTCGTGTTCACGTGAATCTAGAAGAGTGTGTATATGCAAAGCATCAAAAAAAAGGTATTTTGAACAATGGCAGCTTTGGATATAGACCGAATATAATGCGAGTAGGAGAGGGACAATGCAGTGATGAGAGCTTAGGCATATGCAATTCCTAGCGAGATTTATTGTGGGAATACAACACAAGTGTACCGAGAGATTCTAGAATCTACCTTCTGTGAAGAACACAACTGCAACTCTAATGAATTCAATCTACAATCGACACTACTGTTTTAAACTAATTTGTATGAACAGCGATGAACAAGACTAGAGCAAGAAGATGAATGGCTTCTAATAAAGAAAGGAAAAAAATAGCATGGATGCAAATATGAAAACAAAAAGAGTTCTAAGCAAGAAATTGAAAGACTAAACAATGGAAATGAGAAGTTGAGGGGCCATTTGCTTGAAAACAAGCTGGCTATTTATAGATTTCACATTCACCCAAAGGTAATTCCTATTAGAACTCTTTTACCATTAAACAATGAAGAAACACTATTCCAGGAACATAAAACATTAAAACGATCCAAGGTGGTTGAGAAAAGCTGGTAAATGTTGATAAATTATGCAAGTCACAATCAAAAGAACATGCTGAAAAATGCGTGAGGACCGCCCTTGAGCGAGCAAGGTGGTTATGACAGACCGCCGCCCGTCAAGGTGGCGTTTCATCACTAAAGGTCAAAAAGCTTAGAAAAAGAAAGGCAGAGGATAAAGTAAAGTACACAAATCTTAAACAAGATGTTTGAGATGCTAACATACACTTGGAGCGAGATTTCCTGGATTCGAACACCTCTGCGCGAGGCGACCTATATCATCATTGGGGCATGTGTAACATTGTTTTGGCAAGATAGTACCCTACAATTTTGGGTACGTAGAGTGTCATTTGGCATGCTCGTCACCCATTTTGTATAAGTTAAACTATTGTAAATTGTACTCAAGGGCTAGTAGAACTCTTGTTGAAACTAACAAAGGTCACAACGTGGTTAGTTTAAATATCCCCTTAAGGGATGAATGTACACAAGATGACAAAGATGATAGAAAGATCGAGATAGAGAGATTGAATGAGATAGTTTGTATGCACGTGTAATGTATTTGGAACTTGAGAGAAATGTTGATGAATAGAGGATAAAGAGATTGGATTCATTGTGTCATTCTTACGCAAGAGTAGTTTCTTGTTAATGTTTGATTACATGTTTTCATAATCTAATGTTATTTTATATGGTTGAATATCCACCGAGTAAGAAGATCCCAGTGTAGAAAACTTCATGTTTACGAAAAATGTGATGGGGTCGATCTATCCTCTCACACCTCGGGTATGCATGCTAAGGATCGACCTTAGTGTGATAGGATGCCGTGGGGTGGTGCATTTACTTGTTGTGTGTCAACATGGTCTAGGCTCACACTTGCAACAATATTGGATAATTGTAAACTAGACTTGCAACAAAGTGTTTTGTAAATAATCGAACTTGATGATAATGTTCTAATAGTCCTTCTTAGATCATGCCTTGATATGTGCTTAATATGAGATCCCTAGACAACTCTAATAACTAGGTGCATCTTCTTATAAAGGTGATTTGTTTGAATGATTTCCCAATCAACCAACCCTAATTTGACCTAGGTAACTTGTGATGTTATGTAGACTTGGGATGGAACCTAATCAAAGACATGAGGTGAATATATGGGAGTCTACATATATTTTATGTATAGGGTGCATTGGTTCTAAAGGTGCCTTGAGATGTAGATCGGTTCATGACCTAGTGGACTTAGAGTGTGGGGTTAAGCAAGATGCCCTTAAATTAAGTTATTTCATATGTAAATGGGCTAAATCTATAATAAATGGCAAATGATTATTTCTAGGTGCCTTAGGAAAAAAAAATTGGTACTTTACCTTCTTCATTCCCCGAGCACATCTAGTTTGAATCCATGAATGCTCCTTAAAAGTTGCATTTTTTGAATTTACTTGGTCTAGGACTATTTCCAACATCTAGAAAGCCATTATTAAGTCCAAGAAATCTCATTTCTTTTTGTGTATTTTGAACTAAGGTTTTTCTATATGTGACTGAATGGTTCATATGGGGTTACTCATCCACCATATCTTACTTACTAATAACCTTGATTTCAAACATCTCTTTTGGTTTTTCCTTCATGCACAATCACTTTAGATGTGGATACATACCTTCTCTCAACTATTCATTCTTGAATTTCACACTTGAAAGGTGGTTCTCCTAGTAGGATGACCAAGTTGCCCGCAAAACTCTTGATCATATTTGACATGTCTTTTGTGCAAAGATTCTATTTTAAATATGGAAAGAAAGAACCAATACAAGTTATAACCTCCTCCCTCTTGATAGGTTTTTTCATGTGTTAACAAAGTTTAACTTATCTCCAATGTCATACTTTAGATTTGGGTTCAACCAAAGAAAGTATGACAAGTGGTGGAGCATCTTTAGCATCAACTTCTAGATCATTACCGAAGTTCTCGATGTGTTGTGAGCCAAGTGTTTCTTGATTTCCTTTGTCGACGCTTTCTTCACAAGGCTATATGCATGGGGGACATGGTGGTTGTTGCTCCCACAACATGCAAAGCTTTTTTCGTTTTCTTTGAGGCTATGCATTGACATAAGGTGCAAGGGAAAATCGCTCATATGCATTTTTTGGGAGAGGTTTTCCAGCAGGGTTTTCAGGCATAAGTTTTCTACAGAGATTTTTAGAGATAAGTTTTCTGGTGCAAATTTTCCAAGAGATTCTTTTCAGGAATCATGAAGTAATTTTATGGCACAAGACCATTTTTTTAAACCATTAACTAACGTAAAATAATTTTGCCAGACATTTGTTGAAAGATAAACGATTATATTAAGTGACTTTTAATAGCTTATCATTTTGAATTGTGCTTCATATATATATTTGCAGGTACCAAATGCTATCACATCAACCTTCCCAACTATAATCCACAATACAAACAAAAATATAGTCGATTCCTTGGGCTTTTGAATAATGTACAGACTGCCAGTGCAATATTATTATTTGTATATTCTGAAAGGCCGTTTGCACATGACAACCCGATACTATTGTCTTTATCCTTTTGTTTGGCTGTTTGTGGTTGTCTGTGAATTATATGAACGGCGTCTGCTACTCTCAACGTACAGCCGACAATCCTTTTCTTTATCCTTTTGTTTGGCTGTTTGTAGTTGTCTGTGAATTATATGAACGGCGTCTGCTACTCTCAACGTACAGCCGACAATACTTTTTTCCTGATTTGCCAGGGACTTATTTCCATTCACAAGAGGATGGAATCATGCACTACTTTTCCCTGCATTTTTACTGTTGTTGTTTCTTTCTTCTTTTCCATTTGGTATCATGATATATTTGGGGTGTTTTTGGTATCATGATATATTTGGGGTGTTTTTGGTATCATGATATGACCATTCACTTTTTTATTGGTATCATGTGATGAATTTAATCTGGCCATTTGTTGTAAAGACAGATCTGACATGTAATGTTATGACATTGGTAAATGCTTATCTAAACTAGGCTCATTTAATGGACTCCACATCCCCGCATGGATTCCAATTGGATTGTTTGATAGATACATGTATTCCTGCATGATTCCAATTGGATTGTTTGATAGATACATGTATTCTTGCATGATTCCAATTGGATATATATATATATATAGTTGGTATAGATAACAATTTTTGAAGGGGATATTACTGTCACCCAACAATTATTTGACAGGTATAGGTGGCCATCAAATTTAACCCGACTAAAAATAAGAATAGATAATAGTGTTGAGGAAAGAGTATTTTGTTTGAACATTGATCATATTTTCGAGTACAATGTAATCGTAAGTAAAATGGCTAAAAATTCACGCAAAACTCTTTTTGTTCTTATATAATTAATGTCAAAAAGAGAAGTATTAGAGATGATGGTGACCACATGGTTTTACGTTGGATTAAGAAGTGACCGAGAGTGTTATCACGTGCACATGTTTTTGATGCAACTATGATTCAAGTATGCATCATGTGATACCTCATTTACATGGGAACATCATTTTCTTAGCCTTAACATGGGAAAAGTTTAAAGTTGCACTTTTATGATGGCTAATAACTTACAAAATAAAATAATATAGGTGGATCGTGCCCTAGGTGATTTTGGCAAAATGAAAACCCCTCAATCCTTGGCAGCTAAGCCTAAGAATTATGTGCACCTAATCCCTACAATTTCGAATTCAAACAAAAAAATAAATTTCATTTTAAGTGCCTTTCAAATTAAATAACTAAAATAAATTAATATTCATTTTAAGTGTTTTCAAATTAAATGAAATTAGTTTGTTGATAGGCATTATTAAATGAGAACTAAGCCAGCTTAGATTGACAAGCAATAATTCAACGAACTAAGTCGGCTTTGGCTCAGTTTGTTGATAGGCATTACTAAATGGAAACAATTGAAATTTGGCAGTTGGGGTCATTGATGTATGGGTCATCTATTATTCAAAACCTATAATTCAAAACCCAAAATGAAAAGTGTAATTGAGAAGTGCAGTTGAGGTGGTAGTCAAGAATTATTGTGTTTGGTTTCTTAAAACTGCTCTCCTCAGATTTTGTGTTTGGCTCATCAGTATAATTGCGTAGAGTTGGAAGGGGTGTATGTTGACTACTTCCAAATCAGAAATTTTCAGCCATTGTGTCTTGTTGCCGACCATTGCTTGGCTTGGCTCATAATTCATTCGTTTGGTAGTGTTAGGTTCATTTGACAGTGAATGTAATCTCATCGACAAATAAGTTAATGCATTGGTTACAAGGATAACAAAGAGTGGGGTTCTATTTATATGGATTCTTCACTCTTTCTTTTCCCAAAGGTTTTGGAAATGTTGATACTACCTTGTTGGCGATGAGGAAATGAGCTCTCTTCCTTCATTCAATGCTAGCATTTGAGATGATTGTATCTATTTATATCTATACCCCACTAGATTTGGAAGGCTTCTTGAAATTGTGGCCAACTTTTCCAGTCTTGAATGTTGATATTATTGTTTTTCTAGTGGTAAGATGAGTGACAAATACTATCGTTCCCTAACATTCAAAGCTCTCGAGTTTTGAGCTGAGCTTCAAATACAATTTTGATCTGGGTATAATTCATTTCATTGATTTTGGTTGGATGGTTAGGTTTGGTCTTCCAAAAAAATTGTACTATATTCACCTATCATGTATGTTACATGTGTACATGACTGTATTTTGATTATGGAGGTGGTGATGCAGTTTTATTGTGTATTTCAGAGCTTTGTTTAAAATATTATGTCTTCCTAGATAGTTATATGTTCCTTTCTCCTCGATGAAACACCTGTCACCATGTTATTGGGCTTGCATTTTGATATCTCTACATTGTGAAGAATATGTATTACATTATTTTGAGCATATTCTAGCTGATAACAAATTTGTAACTTGCGTTCATGTTGAGTATGTTATAAAATATCAGAAATCTAACTTATTTATGGTTGTGTATGCTCTATTTAGTTCAATTGTTTGAAACAAAATAGTGATTTTTCAGTAAAGTTAGGGGTGGAAGATTATCTTTCCCTATTGATTGGAACATATTTATTTTATGGAAATAAGAACTTTGAAATATTTTTGTCATAAAATATACAATTTTGTCATACACGGAAAATTTTATTGTGTTAAATTTGGCGATCAAATGACCATCACCATAGGTTAACAAAAGTGCATAATGATGGTCATATGGAAATCAAAATTAAGCTAGCTAAAAATACCTAAATTGACATTTTTTGAAAAATGACTCTTATTATATGTTGATGGAGGCTTCATGTTTTATTTTATTTCATTGGGAAAAATATTATGATAAAGGAACGTCACATATAAGGGATATTTTCGTGATTAAAATTAAAAGAATTTGGTTTGAAATTTGTTGTCATGCAAAATGTCTAGCATGAAAAATTTAAACTTTTGATCATGACAAACTAAGCCCGTAGTTGAAAAAATGCTTCTCGGTCACCATGAACCCTTCCTTTGGCCATCATGTCTTCAATCCCACCATCACCTCAGGCTCAAAGGAAAGTACTAACATGATTATTTAGTGTGTTTTAATGTGCAAAGAAGAGTGCCTAATTTGATAGATGAACTCACTAAGATTCTATGAAAGGTAACTTCTTCTACGGAGACCTAAAAAGGTCATTTTTGGCCATTTTGCAACCAAGTAAACACCCTTTGAAAGATTTTATACAAAATATAAAGCATATGAGGGTGATTTCGAAGAACTTTAAAGGTTTCTCGGCAATTTATGAAATTTTAGGAAGAAAATTTGATTCATGAACAATTTTTTCAACATCGGGTAATTTAGGATGTAGGGAATGAAAGTTCAAATGGTGAAAGGTAACTTCTCCTATGATTTGAGAGATCCAAAAGGAGTTAGGAGGAAAAAATAATCATCGTAAATATGTTGAAATCCTACATAAGGTGGAAACATCAAAAATTTTTTTCCAAGGCTCAAATATTTCCTGAGGTATTTCAAAAATCTACAATTGCCCCTCTAAGTTCAAAATGAAATAGGCCATAAATTTGAAAATTCAAGAATAATTGTATTTTTATAATGGTTCCAATGATCTTAAAATGTTATTTTGTAGTCAAAATCATATAATATTTGACCCAAAACATTTTCCTAAGCTCCAGAGGTGAAAAAATCAGTTTAGGTGTCCCAATTTGGACATACAAGGCAAAACCTACTTTCCTAATCTAGAAAGTCACACTTTGGACACTTTTTGTCCCCTCTATCCCCCAAGGGACAAGGGGGACAAGATTAACACTAAAGTGTGATCTCACTCTCTCCCCAAGTTGCACTTTGGACTCCTCGGTGCCCTAGTTGTGCCCTTTGTCCCCATGGTGCAAGGGGGACACCAACGTGCAACCATCTTGATCCCTCAGAGCTCACTTTCAGCCCATCATTCTCCCGGTCATAATTTGGACACCCTTGTGTCCCCTTTATGTCCCCTAAGCGATAAAGGGGACACAAAAGTGTGACCTCACCCCTCATGTGTAAAATTTTCTAACTCCTTCAAGTTGTTAGGGTTTTGGACATGTCAAAAACACATGGAAATTTCATCAACTCTCCATCTCTCCAAAACTTGTCATTTTTCAAGAAAATTGGTGTTGATTTCCTTCCGACCTCCATTAATGATCACATGCTACAACATCAAAACCCATCAAATTTTGTTTTGATTCTAAGACCGGTGAAAATTTGAAATTGGACCCGACAGCAAAAGTGTCATTTCTAAAATAGTTGGTAATCATGATTGGGCATGTCTAAAAATAATTAAGTTGCGAAAAGGGTGAATTCTCATCATCCACAACATCTCAAAGATGAAAGAAACATCCGAATGTGAAAAATGTGAAAAATTGCTAAAAATAAGCAATCCTAGATAGGACCTCCTAAAAATAGTAAATATTTTAATTGAGCTCAAAAATTTGTGGTAACTCCCACTCTTCATATCTCATTGCTTTTTTCACCATTGCAAGACCGAGAAATTGTCTCGTGGTCCAAAGAGAAAGAAAACCCCCCCGCATGCTCTTAAAACATCGATTCCCGAGGTGATCCTTCATAGCATAGTTTGACACAAGAAGATGGATGGTCCAGATCATCCTAATTTTGGAAAAAGAGAGTCATCCTGGTTGAATCCATTGTGAAAGGGACATCATGTGGATCACATTATGATAAGGAACAAACTAGAGTGAATCAATGTGTGTGAAATATATTCACTTGGACAATAGATGAAATCAAAAGCATCATGAGTTCTATGAAGGATCTAAAACATCAAGAACTTCATTGATATCCAAGATATCAAGAGAATGGTCATCAAGAGCATGATGAGAGATGATCACCATGAGTAATGTTGATAGTCATCTTAAACACACAAACAATGCACATCTCATGCTTTGTAACGTGCTCACATCTTGCAAGTCAGGGAGGTGATAGTGCTTCAATGTAATTTGGAGGTCAAGAATATGGAACTAGTGTTCAAATATTCCTTCAAGTTCCATTTAGGATCAATTCTACTATCTAGAGGAGGAAACCTATTTCCATGAGGAGAAATTGAGTAAAAAAGGTATTCATATACCATAAGTATGTTTCCACTCATGTGACATCTTGGTCAAGAAAGTGAATTGTGAAGGGGTCATCATGTTCAAAGGTGAAATGTGAAGCTCAAGGAGTGAGGTGATGATCATCATATCCTGACTCCACCATTGTGTTCAAATCTCTTTAAGAGATAAGTCAGGATGAGCTAGTCAAGATACCGAGGCATCCAAAACCATCATGTGTGAAGGATCAAGAAGTCATATATTCCCATGAGAGGTATATGAACAAGAAGATGCATGAGCATCCTAAATTTGATGCTTTTTTTTTGGATCCGGTAAGGGGCAAGGTGGTGATCTTCATTTGGAGTACCATGTTTGTAAGAATGGAAAATCATCTCAATTTCACTTGATGTCATTCACTTGATAGTGTTCTTAAACACTCATTCAACACCTTGTAGTGTGATCACATCTCAAAAGAGGAAGCACATTGCAATCACCTCATTTCAATTCAATGGAGGGCCATAGGACAAGAATCTCATTCAAGGAGAAATCCTTCTATCTACAAGGTAAAGACCTATTTCAGGAAGTAATAGACAAGCATAAAGAGGTTTGGGCATCATGGAGTTGATTTTTGATCACTAAGGTGAATTGTGAAGGCCTAGAGAAGTAAGAAAGTGATCCTCACTCTTTCCTTGTAATCAAAAGAGATCATCATGTTCCCATCACAATGCAAATCTCATAATAGTGTTTCTAAACACTTATTTGATGCTCTGGAATGTTTCCATTATCTCACAGAAGAAGGGGTTGTGATCACAATGCTTTGAATCAACAAGTTCTTCATCAGAAAAGGCTTCATCTTCATCAAACTAGTTAACCCTCTCTCTCTCTCTCTCTATCTCTCTTCCTTCTTCTCTCTCCATATTCTAATTCTCTATTAAGAATGTACTTTTTCCCTATTTTGTCTTATTCACTTAAGTGACCTTCAACTTAACATTGTAAGAGAGTTTTTCATCAATAAGGAAAATAATCACTTTCATTCCATAGGAATATGGAAGGTCACAAGTGATGAAGGGAAGTGAAAATTCATGTGGTGGGTAGATGAAGAGACATGTTGTAATGTTATAAATTGGAATGGCTTCTCCATTCCAAAGGGTTGGCAATTGTGGATTGTTGCATGTTGTTGAGATTTGTATCACTACTACGTCAAGAAATAATTTAGCTACAATTTCCTCTATATCCTTATATGTGTTCTTTTATCCTTTTTACTCTCCAACTTTGCAAGTATGGTGATCTTATATAACTAAGAAGGAACTTTGTCTCTGAGCAAAACTTTGTCTCTAGTTTTCTATTCTTGTTGATTGTTTCCATTTTGTGTTCTTCTAATTGAATGTGGACCTACTTTGGTTACTGTTGATGAGAATTTGATAGTTCCTACTCACAACATTAACCATCTCTCCTTATTTCTCCTACTCCTCTTTACCTCCCTTCACAACAAATTCCTCCCTTGTACATTATACACGCACTTTGCCTGTAAGGATATTACTTGTATAAATCGAACATATACAAACAGAATAACATGAGAGAACACCAAAATATAGATAAATGATGACAATATGCTCATATAATAGCTTTGCCACTTCGAGGGGGCAACCTCCAATACCACTTCGAGGGGGTAACCTCCAAACCATACAATAACACTCGATACTCAATATGATGATTAACTATAACCTTCTAACCCCTATATATACCATTCTAACCTATGGCCAATACTAGGCCGACCTCCTAAGCATAATAAATCATAAATGAATGATATAATAAGATAGGGGATGTGTGGCACATGTCAAGCATCTCCATCAATATATATATATATCATAATCATAACATCCTTTCCCTAGGTGCATAGCATTGCCACATGGACTTAGTAGAGTACTCTTATGTGATCCCCACCTAACAATCACCCACTATTTTTAGTTAGTTTACATTCAATAATGGGAGCCTCCCCATACCCAAGAAGGAGGGGCTTAGCCCCGTGACCGTTGGTGAAAACCAATAATTTGCACTGCAACAAATTATTTCACCAACAAAATCATAACAATGAAATAGGTATTTTTGGGGTCTAGGTAGTTGATTAATGACACAATTTTCTTGTTCAACTAGGAAAGCTTGATATGAATTATATGTGCATATGGTTTTCATGGAGTTTTGATTTATTTTCTACTCATGCAAACTACATAATGATACCTTAAAATAGGGGTTTCTCATTTGAATGCACAACAAGCTATTATCAACACGTAATTGTCATGTTTGTTTGATTTATTTTTATAAATTTTGTTTTATGAGTAATGGTTATTCCATTATCTCATCAAGATATTTTTTGGTCATGTTTAGAATTGGTGGTTCCTTTGTATTAATATTCATTAATCTGTATTATACATATATACATTGAAAAGGCTTAGAGAATTGATGATAGTAATGATATTGGCATTGCAATAGTTCAAATATGGAAAAACTACATGATTCTAGGCTTGCAATGTTGGGATTTTGTTTGCATTTCAGGTCCTATTTCCAAATATAATGATAAAAAATATGATTAAAAAAATAGAGCAAATTAATTTATTTTAATTGAAAACCTTTGTTTTTTTAATATAATATATAGAGCTTATTCTGCAAGTAATGATCTTTTGTTTCAAAATGAGTTTTGGGAACAAATATGCTTTTAAACTTGATCTAATGAAAAAGGAGATGTTGGTTTTTAATTAGAATATGCACTTTGTGATGAATTTTTTTTTTTTAGAATATATGATTTTTCTTAAGGAGATATGGATTTAGTGATATGAAATTTTTATGATATCTTTCTATTTTATCTCATATATAATGGGTGACAAGTATCGGTTTGTCATTTATTGATGGATGCATCATGCCATAATACAGTTTGATTAATTCATTTTTTTTAAAATGACATGAGTGTTGAGATATTATGGAGATTATATTATTATTTTAAACTTACTAGTGTTGTTCGAACGTGGCCCCCTCTATCCATTTGTTAAAAAAAAAAAAAAAAAAGTCATTATAGAGGATCTTATTCATTATTATTCTGTTTTTTCTTCAATTAGTTATAAACCAATGTTAGGTGAAATCATGTTTTTCTAGACCAGTATATCCAGTTGATCATGTTTTTTCTATACCAGAACATATATATCCAGTTAATTATCTGGAAAGTATTCAACCTGCAAAAATACAAAGAAAGTCTGATTGATTCCACCGTATTTAGTATTTAGTACTTTTTCTATACTAAGTAATTTCCGCCGTTCCAGTTGGGCCCGACTCTTTCTTGCTGAGGCGAGTCAGGACCTCCGCCGTTTGACAACAATAATCCAAAATACAAACAAAAATATGGCCAATAATTTTATTTTCACTTTCTTTTTCTTTGTATACAAAGGAATTGGCAACATTTTCTAGATTAGTTTTTAGAATCTTTCATATTTTATTGTTCTATGTAGTCATCAAATTTTGGTGTGGAATGAGTTAATTGCAATGTTATTAGTGTATTTGTGTGTTTATAGATCATTTGTTCAAGTTATATTATTAATGATGTGTTTTTCTCTTTGTTCATCAAATATTTAGTTCTCTTTTTGTGTTTCCGACACCTTCAACTTCTTTCCTTTTTTATCGGTTTCATAATCTTCTCAATATCCACCCTCTTCTCTCTTTTCCTTTGTTTCCTTCTCTCTTCTCATATCCTCACCTTGTCCCCTTGTTTTTTTATCTTACTATGGAATAACGACTATATACGTGGAATCTTAAAAATGTATGGCCCTATATTTCTAGTCATCTCTTCACTTATGATCCTTGGCTTTGATGGGGTATTATGACCCTTGATTAGTGGTGATAGTGTACTCATAACCATCATGTATAAAATTGACCCCTCGATGTAAGGTAGATGGTAATATAGCTTCCATATCATGGATCCAAGGGTGTCCTAAGAGGAGATTATAGTGAAGAGCATGGACATATAACTTGTTTAAGGGATGGTAGCCCATAGCTGTTTGAGGGAATGTACCCTTAAAATTAAGGCTAAGATCATAAAGAATTGTGGGAGAATCATGAAGGCAAAAGGAAAACAAAGCCAAGGGATAGAAAAGGATCATACACTAAAGAAAGGAGGATAAGCTTTAGTGTTACCTCGGGATTTGAGTAATGATTAGGTTCATGAAACATTTACATGTCATAAATAATTAAATGAGGGTTTGGTATTATATTAAGTTCTTATTTTTGTAAAGGCATAAAGGTAATACAAGTTGTATACTCGATTAAAGTTATTAAACATACATGTAGAAACCATATTATAACTCCCAAAGAAACCGACAAGATATAACAATAGAAATGATTACTTAAAACAAAAGAGGGGAAGTGTACTTACTTGATTATAGAAGTTGAGGTGTGATTTGAGAGTGTAGTGTAATCGAGAAAACTAGAAATAACCCTGAGGTGTTTTGTCTTTAGAATCAGTAACTACAAATTGAGCTAGTATTTAACCATATACGACCTATCTTGGAGCGTGGTATGTTTTGGTCCTAAGATGTAAATTTTTAGACATGGATATGCTAACATTTTGTAACTTCTAAGGGTCATAAGTGACTTGAAAATGTACTTCTTGTCCAATGTTAGGGTTTGCACATGTGTAACACCCGCTTATAGTGACACATACAATAGATGAAAACCCCAAATTCCTACACTAACACTTCATGAAAACAACTAGATAAAAAGGAGATAAATCTATGTGTGGTGGAGTTAGACTAATCCCGGTGGTAAACCCCTATTTATTTGGTCCAAGTGTTGCATACTATGTCCACTTAAAGGAGGAAAAAAATCCATGTAGTTATCTTATATATGTGTAACTTTGTGTCGTAAATCTAATCCAATCCCCATCTTTCCTTGTGTCTCTCGACACAAAGATAATAGGCATTATCATAGATAAAGTATAATATACCCTTCTTGATTGTAGTATGATGTGTTGTGCTTGTAAACACTATATTGATTCCCTCGACCTTTCGAAACTTTAGAAATTCTCTATATTTTCTTGACCTTGCTATGACATGGCTTTAGGCCATTTAAAGGCTTTTAGATAAGGAAGCTAGATGCTTAAACTTTGTGTGAGTGATTCATACTTGAGTAATGGATGCCCTAGAGATGTGCTACTTTTTAGGAAAATTTAGGAGATCTTTGTGTGCCTTTTATGGGATATTAGAAATAGGAGTTCTTGAAAATGCCAAGTGAGATAAAAATTACATTAGACTTGTTTATATATGCATTTATTGATTTAATTTTCATCAAATTTGACCTATAGAATATTATGAGCTGACCCAAGAAAATATATCGATTTAGAGCAAAGAGCTATTGGTGGCGGTAGATGGGACTATTTGGCCTAGGACCAAATCAATCATTTGTATAGTCACAAAATGGCAATTGAAGGGGATGTGCAAGATTTTGGGCAAGATGCATACAAATATTATATTGTCGTCTATTGATGTGATTGGTTTCATGATGGACTAAGTAATGAATATAGATAATCAAATCACATAAGGGAGATATACATAGGTCATTCAGTTTGGAATATGTGCAAAAGTTATACATAAGGTACAAGGAAAACTTATCATTCCCAATAGATAAACTTATGAATGTAGGTGTCTACACCTACATAACACTACTCTAAAGAGGCATCAAACCCATGTAATTATCACTCCCAATGAATGTGTGAGAATGTGCATAAACAATGTAAATGGAAAAGCCTTAATAAGGCCTTCATCACTTGGCATTGAATGTTGGCTTCACTTTTGGTGTACACAAGAGTGATATATGGAAACATTGATAATGTAATCTGATTTGTAGATTGTTGAATTGTTTTCTAATGAATTTAACTTCAATAATGAGGGTTCAAGAGTCATTCTTGGATCCGTCTTGATATGTACTTGATATGAGATCCTCTAATGAAGCTTCGAATGCTTAGGGTGCATTTGCTTATAAAGGTGACTTGTGTAAATGATTTCCCACTCAACCAATCCTAAGATAACTAATGCAACTTGTGCATTTGAAAATCTAACCCGTGAAAGTACATGAGACAATATTGTTAGCCTTAGAAAGAATCATTGGTCTTGGATAGAATCATCGGCTATTTTTTTCCTAAGTCAACAATCCTATCTAGAATTAGGATGGAACCTAATTAGAGGCGTGATATGAATAGATGTGAGTATCTAAATGTGTTCTATAAATGTTTCATTAGTTCAAGAGGTGTTAATATGAAGAGTATTTCATAACTTCGTGGACTCACAATGTGGGGGTTAAGTAGGATTCCCTTGAATTAAGTTAATACATGTGTAAATGGGCTAATACTAGAATAAATGCCAAATGATTATTGTCAAGTACCTTAGGACCAAATTTTGGGTACTACGGTCTACACCTTCTTTATTCCCTAAACATATCTAGTTTAAATCCTTAGATGCTAATTAAAAGTTACATTTTGTTGGAGCTAATTGGTTTAAGAAATTTTCCAATATTTGGAAAGCCATTATTAATTCCAAGAAATCTCATTTCTTTTGGTCTATTCTCAAATAAGGTTTTTCTATATGAGATTGAGTGGTTTATATCAAGGTTACTCACCCACCACATCTTTCCTACCAACAACCTTCATTTCAAACATCATTTGGGTTTTCCCTCATGCTCAATCAATTTAAAGGTGGATACATACCTTCTTTCAAATATTCATTCCTAAATTTCACAATTGAAAAATGGTTCTCCTAGACAATTCATACATGCTACCCGCAAAATTCACTCATATTTGACATTTATTTCATGCAAAAATTCTATTTTAGATATGAAAAGAAAGAAACAATACAATTTTAAACTTGTTTCCTCTTAAGTTTTTTATATTTGTTAACAAACTTTTAATTTTCTCCAAAGATCATGCTTCAAATTTAAGTTCAAGAAGAGAAAGTTTGACAAAAGGAAGTGTGCCTTGATTTTCCTTGTCGATGCTTGCCTGTCATGTTCTTGGTGGCCTTCCCCACTTGTAGTAGTAGTGGTGGTTTTTGGCCACATTCACAGTATTTAGCCATGCGTGAAAATTCACATTATTTAGCCTGTTTATAGTGTTTTAGATTGTAAAATTTGGTAAATTTCCAACTTATAATAAATGTCTACAAAGTTGAAAAATTAACAAGCAGTAAAAATTTGTAAGATTTTTCGATTTATTGAACATAAGCGATATAAATGCCACTTCTTGTTTTAGATAGCTTTATATTTGTATTGAAAAACAATAATGTATAATTATTTTGCAAGCATTTAAAAATGCTGGTCCGAAGCAAATTTTAAATTCAATAGTTATATAAATAATATGAAATTCTAGGTTTACTCATAACAATTGTGGATGGAAAATAAACTGGATGATCCTTTTATTTATTTACATCAATTATTCGGTGCTTTTTTTTGTGATTTTTTTATGGTGTTTTTTTATTGTCAAATATTTACCAGCATTTGTATTGAAAAAGGTGTAAGGAAAGATCATTGATAAGCAATTTTTTGGTAGAGGTTTTCAGGATTTGGATAAGTTTTTGGTGAAATTTTTTTAGGATAGAATTTTCGGTTGAAGTTTTCTGAGAACTTGGTTTCTAGCATTTTCCAACATACATTTTCTAACACAATATTTATTTGGAAAGGGAAATTGATTTTGTGACGTGAAATAATTTTATCTGCATAAGATGGCCCAAGATCACACTTTCTTATTCTCGACTGTGAGATTTGTGAGAGTTGTCCTCTTTATGAAAGCAAATGCAACATCAGATGGTGCAAATATGCTAATTATTCCGTCTGTATTATTTTTGTGTCTGTACACTCTTCAACAATTTGTTTCTCTCCATCAGATCGAGAAAGGTGTTGAATGACCCTGCTAAGTTGAGCAGATATTTTAAATTCAAAAATGTTGTTGCCGCTACACTATTGCAAAAGCTTTTATCAATTCAAGTTTTCCTTTAAAAGTATTGAAGTTCATGGTATTTCCTCTCTGTAAATCCTATTTTGACTCTTGATGTCCATGGTAATTTGTGGAAGTGAAAAACAATACAGAAGATATCTGGATTGGATCCTACATAGACCTATTACTGAAATGATTGGATCCTTCATCGACAACCACCATTCAATCCTTCGACAACCGTGTCAGTAATAGGTTTATGCAGTTCTAATTTGGAAAACCCATGTCCGCGTAATTAAAAATGCACATGAATATTGTGCTGCTCTAGGGTCTTTGGTCATTGCCTTACAACCATATTTGTGTCGTGAACGATTTTAGAGAGTGTCATTTAGGATAGGAGGACCCATGGAAGGGTGTTGTGTTCTTCTTTCTACCTTGGAATGTACCTTTTGTTATCTTCCTTGACTCGTTCTCCTCCGTAGAACCTTGTAAAGTGAATGCCTCCATTCATACTTGCTCACATCCAACATCTCCTTGCACCACTGACGGGATCACTCGAGTTTGTGTTGAGATCAAGACGATAAAGTGGAGCACAAATAGATATTATTTGGGCAAGGACAATTTAAGTTGCATGGAACAATGTGGGACATGCATGTATTTAAATCCCACCTTTTCTTTCCAACTTTCCATTCATGTCTTTGTCTTATCTAACAAATAAAATGTTATCTAATCCAAAATCTTGACTCGTAAAAGATTAAATACACAAATAACGAAGCCCATTTTCCCTATATTTTCTACAAAATATGTTTCTTTTAGTTGTGTAAGCGTCAATTATCGATGCAATAGAACTAATAAACAAGTTTAAAATGTTGACAAGCGCAACCCCTTCATATGGCTTTAAATGGACGAGCTACAACATTATTCTTAAGCTCGATACTATATTTTATTAGGTTGACTCATGTTAGATTTTGTAGATGTACTTGTTAGCGTTGGGGGTGGAAAGACCCCAACTGTGAATCTTTTGATTTCAGTAACCTATCTCCGCTAAAAATAATAGAAACAAACCCATGAATCAAAACTCCTTTGTTGCCTTGATAAAGCACAAACTATAGATGCATACATTATCACTTATAAAAAAAGAAAGGCTATCTACAATTTATTCGAAAACATTACTGCATGATGTCAGTTGCTAGATTTTTAATGTTTATAAGTAATACTTCAATAGCCTTTTTTTCCAAACTAGAATAATACAAGCAAATTCTAACTATGCACATATATTGGACGGCTCTAGGTTATTTAGTCATTGTAATAGATTTGCATTTTGTTTCAGAATCAATAAGTCTTGGTATTTGCATTGAGGGTCCTCTGAGCTCAACATCGTATTTCATCATGGACCCAAGTATTGAGTATTGTGATTCATACTTACTTTCATGGCTCATATTGAGTAAACACAAATCCTCCATTTCATCGATAAAAAATAGATTGTAAATACATACACCATCACTTATATATAAACAAAAAAGAAAGGCTAGGTATAAATTATCCGCAAACAATACTCCATGACGTCGGTTGCCAGATTTCTAATGTTAACATGAAATAACATTGATAGCCTTTTTTCAATGTACAACGATGCAAGAAAATGTTGACTACTCACATATATCAGATGACTCTATATTATTTGGTCATTGTATTTGATTTGTATTTTTGGGATCAATGGGCCTGAGTCTTTGCATTGATTATCCTCTGAGCTCAACATCGTATTACATCATGGATCTCATATTGAGTATTGTGATTCATATTTGCTTGCACTTGACATCTCCTCGCACCACTAATAAGATCACCCAAGTTTACATCTTCCCTCGACTCACCCTTTCTTTCACTTCGCATGTGATGGTTAAGCATTGAATTGGGAAACTCTCCAAACTACTAGACTATGTAGGCTACACATGTCTCCATTCATCCACATATAGGCTAGAATCTTTTCCATATGTCCTCGATTGAAATCCATGCATTTAGATTAGTTGGCTCATTAATAGATTATAATATTCACACCAATCAACCAAATTATAATATTCAATTGAAGTGTTCCCTATTTATAACCTTGGATGAGCTAGAGGATCGTAGGAGGATGTAAAAAAATGCAAAAAAATCTTCTTTTTCCAATGCCTCAAACATTAATTATGCTTATAGGTGTTTCCAAGTGGGAGTCTTTGTAGTGCCTTGCATGCATCAGGGAAATGGAAGATATATCTTTTGTGTCGTATTTCTCGACATCGTATTGCATCATGGATCTCATATTAAGTATTGTGATTCATACTTGTTCACATTTGGCATCTCATCGCACCACTGACAAGATCACCTAAGTTTGCATCTTCCCTCGACTCACCCTTTGTTTCACTTTGCATGCGGTGGTTAAGAAATGAATTGGATGACTCTCTAAACTACTAGACTATGTAGGCTACACATGTCCCCATGCATCCACATATGGGTTGGAATATTTTCCATCTGTCCTTTGTTGACATCTATGCATTCATATTTGTTGGCTCATCAACAGATTATAATCTTCACACCAATCAACTTGTATTATAATCTTTGACTGAAATGTTCCTTATTTATAGCCTCATATGCGTTGGATGATCGAAGGAGATCAGACACACGAGTAGATATTAATTTTCTTCTTATTTCAATGCCTCAAACATTAATTACATTGATAGGTGTTTCTAAATGTGAGTCTTGGTAGTTTTGTTTGACATGCATAAGGGAAATGAAAGGTCAAGGTTTTGTGTTGGTGGTCATTGATAGAGGGCATCATCAAAAAAATTGATGAGTGGAAGCCCTAATCACTAAAGACAAAACTTAATCGCAAATGTGCATGAAATTGGTGACGTAAAGAACCCTAAACATAGAGTTTCTATATCTAACACATGTAGAGTCAAGAATTCAAATATATGCAGGTTCACCTTGCAAGTATTCATCGACCACGCCTTTATTTCTAAGATATATCCAAAGTATGTTGCCTTCACAACCTACATAACGCACCCCCTTTCTCCTTCAAATGAGTGACACAAACAAAGGCTCGTGTTTCATCCAAAGTAAGAATAAATAAACTTTTTGCATAGGTTTTCATGACGCTAGTATTAAATGACATTTAATACCTTATCATTTTAAATAATTCTTAATCACATGAATGGTTTCTAATGGGCCTATTTATCTTTCTATCTGTATTTGTAGATCAAGGTGATGTCATTCCACCCCTATTTTTAAATAAACATTTTGAATTAATTAAGAAAACTTGATTTTGAATAGCCATGAATCAAATAAGAATATTTTTTTTTTTCGTAGAAGAAAAATTTCATGTGAAGGCTAACTTTATTTTAGGTTAGTTTCACTATGCCAAAGGCATGTCTACAATGGGGTGGATCTCAGACGATGACATAGTGCAACTTAGAGCTACTTATAATCATATTTTTTTGGATTTTTGGATTCAAATTACCAAAAGGAATTAGAATTGTTGAAATGTGTATGTCGAGCTATAAATTTAAAAACCATTAAGGTTGTTAACAACTATTTTGATTGCTCTAGAAGATTTTAACCAACGACTATGCTAATTAGTTTTATCCTCAAGTGAGCGTGATAAAAAATGTTTGAGAATGCATAATAAATAGATAAAGTGAGAATAGGATGAAGATTTCCATTGTAGCTAATGATGTCGCAATAAAAATCAATCCATGATCATAGAAATGATCATATCTACTCTCAATTTCACTCTAGAATGTGTTAGAATTACATTTCTGAAAAACATAGCCTATGCCCATTATTGCCCCCATGCTCACAAACAAAAGGGCGATCACTACCTGTATATAATATCCTCCTCAACCATTGCTAATGTTGAATAACGATTCAATTCAATGAAAAATAGAAAAAAATTACCAAATTCAAGAAATGCATTTACACTTCACTCTCTTCAAATTAGTTATTTTCTCAACAATAGAAATTTTACTATTACATATAAGTTAGTAAACTATTTAATTTTATTTAAGCCATTCTTATTGACTTTCTCTTAGAATAATAGTTTATAAAATTAAATTAGTTTGTCACTCTATTTTTAATAAGGAGAGTTTCATAAGGATTAACGAAAAGGTTTTGAAGGATCTAATATTATATCTCATCTTTTTTTTTCTTTTTTTTTTTTTAATTTTATTTTAAGAAATAACATCTAAATTACTAAAAAAATATAGTATAATTATTCACGGAAAAAATGATCAGTAGAGAAGCACAACACTCTTATATTTTCTTGGTGTTTTTGTAGTGTACATAAATGGATAGTGATATTAGAAAGTGTAAGTATGTTGACTGTTTTCGATGAGTTTAGAAATTTCCAAAGAGTTGTCATTACGACCTTGGAATATAAGTTCTCCCTGGCTTTGTTTATGTGATTATTTTGTTAATTTATTATTAAATCCTTTGATGGATTTAAGAGTAGACGACAAAAGGAGCATAAATAAAGATGTCTTTTTAATGACAATATTTATTTATAGCACTAAAAATGCCACTACATTATGGGTATTTGAAAAGCATGAACGAAACAAAATTTAAATGTTAATAAATGGTAAATCAAGACTAAGGTTGTCAATATTTGAGTCTCTTTATTAATATCTAAAACAAGTGTAGCCTATGCCCATTCCCCCATGCTCACAAACAAAAGGGCGATCACTACCTATATATAATATCCTCCTCAACCATTGCTAATGTTGAATAACGATTCAATTCAATGAAAAAATAGAAAAAAATTACCAAATTGAAGAAATGCATTTACACTTCACTCTCTTCAAATTAGTTATTTGCTTTCAACAATAGAAATTTTACTATTACATATAAGTTAGTAAACTATTTAATTTTATTTAAGCCATTCGATTGACTTTCTCTTAGAATAATAGTTTATAAAATTAAATTAGTTTGTCACTCTATTTTTAATAAGGAGAGTTTCATAAGGATTAACGAGAAAAGGTTTTGAAGGATCTAATATTATATCTCATCTTTTTCTTTCTTTCTTTTTTTTTTAATTTTATTTTAAGAAATAACATCTAAATTACTAAAAAAATATAGTATAATTATTCACAGTAAAAATGATCAGTAGAGAAGCACAACACTCTTATATTTTCTTGGTGTTTTTGTAGTGTACATAAATGGATAGTGATATTAGAAAGTGTAAGTATGTTGACTTGTATTCGATGAGTTTAGAAATTTCCAAAGAGTTGTCATTACGACCTTGGAATATAAGTTCTCCTGGCTTTGTTTATGTGATTATTTTGTTAATTTATTATTAAATCCTTTGATGGATTTAAGAGTAGACAACAAAAGGAGCATAAATAAAGATTTCTTTTTAATGACAATATTTATTTATAGCACTAAAAATGCCACTACATTATGGGTATTTGAAAAGCATGAACGAAACAAAATTTAAATGTTAATAAATGGTAAATCAAGACTAAGGTTGTCAATATTTGAGTCTCTTTATTAATATCTAAAACAAGTGTAGCCTATGCCCATTACGCCCCCATGCTCACAAACAAAAGGGGATCACTACCTCGTATATAATATCATCCTCAACCATTGCTAATGTTGAATAACGATTCAATTCAATGAAAAAATAGAAAAAAATTACCAAATTCAAGAAATGCATTTACACTTCACTCTCTTCAAATTAGTTATTTTCTCAACAATAGAAATTTTACTATTACATATAAGTTAGTAAACTATTTAATTTTATTTAAGCCATTCTTATTGACTTTCTCTTAGAATAATAGTTTATAAAATTAAATTAGTTTGTCACTCTATTTTTAATAAGGAGAGTTTCATAAGGATTAACGAGAAAAGGTTTTGAAGGATCTAATATTATATCTCATCTTTTTCTTTCTTTCTTTCTTTTTTAATTTTATTTTAAGAAATAACATCTAAATTACTAAAAAAATATAGTATAATTATTTACGTAAAAAAATGACTGTAGAGAAGCACAACACTCTTATATTTTCTTGGTGTTTTTGTAGTGTACATAAATGGATAGTGATATTAGAAAGTGTAAGTATGTTGACTTGTTTTCGATGAGTTTAGAAATTTCCAAAGAGTTGTCATTACGACCTTGGAATATAAGTTCTCCTGGCTTTGTTTATGTGATTATTTTGTTAATTTATTATTAAATCCTTTGATGGATTTAAGAGTAGACAACAAAAGGAGCATAAATAAAGATGTCTTTTTAATGACAATATTTATTTATAGCACTAAAAATGCCACTACATTATGGGTATTTGAAAAGCATGAACGAAACGAAATTTGAATGTTAATAAATGGTAAATCTGAAGACTAAGGTTGTCAATATTTGAGTCTCTTTATTAATATCTAAAACAAGTGTAGCCTATGCCCATTACGCCCCCATGCTCACAAACAAAAGGGAGATAACTACTGTATATAATATCCTCCTCAACCATTGCTAATGTTGAATAACGATTCAATTCAATGAAAAATAGAAAAAAATTATCAAAATGAAGAAA
Source organism: Taxus wallichiana var. yunnanensis (assembly GCA_018340775.1). Classification (NCBI taxonomy): domain Eukaryota; kingdom Viridiplantae; phylum Streptophyta; class Pinopsida; order Cupressales; family Taxaceae; genus Taxus; species Taxus wallichiana. The sequence continues at coordinate 368,898,484 of CM031243.1, forward strand.
TGCATTTACACTTCACTCTCTTCAAATTAGTTATTTTCTCAACAATAGAAATTTTACTATTACATATAAGTTAGTAAACTATTTAATTTTATTTAAGCCATTCTTATTGACTTTCTCTTAGAATAATAGTTTATAAAATTAAATTAGTTTGTCACTCTATTTTTAATAAGGAGAGTTTCATAAGGATTAACGAGAAAAGGTTTTGAAGGATCTAATATTATATCTCATCTTTTTCTTTCTTTCTTTCTTTTTTAATTTTATTTTAAGAAATAACATCTAAATTACTAAAAAAATATAGTATAATTATTCACGTAAAAATGACTCGTAGAGAAGCACAACACTCTTATATTTTCTTGGTGTTTTTGTAGTGTACATAAATGGATAGTGATATTAGAAAGTGTAAGTATGTTGACTTGTTTTCGATGAGTTTAGAAATTTCCAAAGAGTTGTCATTACGACCTTGGAATATAAGTTCTCTGGCTTTGTTTATGTGATTATTTTGTTAATTTATTATTAAATCCTTTGATGGATTTAAGAGTAGACAACAAAAGGAGCATAAATAAAGATGTCTTTTTAATGACAATATTTATTTATAGCACTAAAAATGCCACTACATTATGGGTATTTGAAAAGCATGAACGAAACGAAATTTGAATGTTAATAAATGGTAAATCAAGACTAAGGTTGTCAATATTTGAGTCTCTTTATTAATATCTAAAACAAGTGTAGCCTATGCCCACATCGCCCCCATGCTCACAAACAAAAGGGAGATCACTACCCGTATATAATATCCTCCTCAACCATTGCTAATGTTGAATAACGATTCAATTCAATGAAAAATAGAAAAAAATTACCAAATTGAAGAAATGCATTTACACTTCACTCTCTTCAAATTAGTTATTTTCTCAACAATAGAAATTTTACTATTACATATAAGTTAGTAAACTATTTAATTTTATTTAAGCCATTCTTATTGACTTTCTCTTAGAATAATAGTTTATAAAATTAAATTAGTTTGTCACTCTATTTTTAATAAGGAGAGTTTCATAAGGATTAACAAGAAAAGGTTTTGAAGGATCTAATATTATATCTCATCTTTTTTTTTTTTCTTTTTTTTTTAATTTTATTTTAAGAAATAACATCTAAATTACTAAAAAAATATAGTATAATTATTCACGAGAAAAAATGATTGTAGAGAAGAACAACACTCTTATATTTTCTTGGTGTTTTTGTAGTGTATATAAATGGATAGTGATATTAGAAAGTGTAAGTATGTTGACTTGTTTTCGATGAGTTTAGAAATTTCCAAAGAGTTGTCATTACGACCTTGGAATATAAGTTCTCCCGGCTTTGTTTTTGTGATTATTTTGTTAATTTATTATTAAATCCTTTGATGGATTTAAGAGTAGACAACAAAAGGAGCATAAATAAAGATGTCTTTTTAATGACAATATCTATTTATAGCACTAAAAATGCCACTACATTATGGGTATTTGAAAAGCATGAACGAAACGAAATTTGAATGTTAATAAATGGTAAAATCAAGACTAAGGTTGTCAATATTTGAGTCTCTTTATTAATATCTAAAACAAGTGTAGCTCCTTCACATTAGCATTTTGATCCTTTTATGAATACTATAACATATTTTTAGATTGTCCAAGAGATAACATAAATTAGATTTGGAGGAAGTACTAAAAATGATGAATAGGCAAGGCTTTTTCACCAAGCTAATGATTCAAACTATTCTCCCGTGAAGAAAACATTACACTTCTCCATTAATTTGGTAATATTACACCTCTCCATTAATTACTTAACAAGTAGAAGTAACAAACACATAAATTGATTATAATGATTTCTAATGTTTAATAGAATTATCTCTGTATATATGTTGCAATTTTTGTTTATGATGTCTAAGTTGGTGCCACTTCCTCTTTTCCATGGTTTTCAAATACATTTTCCTTCCTCAATAATTATATTTACCTACGAAGTTCTTCTTAAAAGGTGGCATTCTACTTGGGCACTTTAATCGAGAGAACCCTCTACATGTTGTAGTAATGTCGTATCTTTCGTCCAACTCGATCCGGTGGTGATGTTTTTATAAAACCCTTCCAAATAATAGTATTTGTTAATAGAATTATATTCGACGGTAAAGGTTGTGGTGCATTGTTTGCATCTCCTACATTACAATTGACATTGTTGAAATCAAACGTCTCGATATATAATGTCACTATTTTAAAAATAAGTCAACATTGTTATATCTTCTAATATCACAATGCATTGATACACGCCATAAAAGCACCAAAAAGAAGAAGACAACATCGAGACTCTACATTTAGCAAAAAAAAAATCAACATATTATATACAATCTATCAAAATTAAATTATCATTGAAATTGAAAATACATAAACTTTCTATACCCTTCTACAAAATAATAACTCGATAAAGATGCAAAAAAATCCTACACCTTTTGATATCACTCGTAAAATACCCCACCCAAAACACAATAACTAAATAACTAAATGATCCCATCAACAGCAATCCACAACAACATACCCCACAGCGTAGACTTCCATCCTTAAGAACTCGGAGCAACGGCTAGTTTTTATTTTTATGTACCATGTACTTTGCGCGGTGCCAGTCTTTTGGTAAATAGCGTGAAAGTCTTTACAAATATATTCGATTGCCTACCATTCCGAACAATAATTCTAAATACAAACAAAATAATGGTCGATTTCTTCGGCTTTTCGAATAATGTACAGACTGCCAGTGAAATATTATTATTTGTATATTCTGAAAGGCCGTCTGCGCCTGACAATCCAATGCTTTTACTTACTTTCGCTTTCTTTTTCTTTGGCGCTTTGCAGTTTGTCTATGAGTTAATTGAACGGCTTCTGCAACTCCCAACGTACATCTCAGAATCCTTTTCAACTACGTGGCAGACCCACTATAAAAACTCATTAGAAAATTAAGTTTACAAAGTGAACCGAACAATATTTTTTCCCGCGCCAAAAAATTGCATGTACCCACGTGGCAAGTGGACAAACTTGCATCCAATTGAAAAAAGCACATTCAATTCAATTCACTTCACTTCACTTCATCGCGTACCACTTTGTGATCCACCTCCACTTGTTACTCCGCACCGCAGGCCCTTAACACATTCAATGCAGTCATTTATTGCATGCGTTTGCATTTGGCAGTTTGCATTTGAGGTCGGGAAGTTGAACATTCACATCCCATTCAACCATGCTATGAAGCCAAAGATATGGAGGCCTTCCACCCAATTGTATTTTATATTTTAGAAGAGCATCAAAGATCCCTCCACGGGTGAGCTTGTTTCCATACTTTAGATCTTTTCTCCCCAAGTTTCATGCAATGAGTGCATTGCAAGCAATTATTCATTTTATATTGAGTTGTTTCGTGAATGTTCTTGTTTAATCAAGCAATACCAGTTTTACAAACGTATATTCATTCTATATTGAGTTGTTTATGTGCATGTTCTTGTTTAATCTTGACAAAGACAACACTGTGTTGTGAGAACCGCTCAGCGATCGAGCGCTTCCAAGTGGCTTGGATTTGCAAGGTGTAGTGAACTCATAGTGAGGAGTCTGACCCAACCAAATGGCATTTTTTTGTTAGTTCATCTTTTTTCACCCATGTGTCATACAATTTCAAAATATAGTGTTGTTATTGACTATACACTATTGTTATTGAGTAATGGGTTCCATTCAGACCTATAGTTTTTTCAAGCATGCACGTTGAACTATTTTTTTTCAATTTATACTAATTTATTTTAGTGCATTTTGTTTCTACCTCCGTTCAACACGAACTCTACAAATACGGTCTTGTAAATGTCCAAAAAGGGTTTTTTCACCCACGCATCTTATACTTTCAAGATACAACACGTTGTTATTGACTATGCATTGATGTTATTAAGTAATGGGTTCCATTAAGACCTATTGTTTTTTCAAGCATGCACATTGATTTTTTTAGTGCATTCTCATTTATTTCAAAGGTGCATTTTGTTTTTGCCTATGTTCAGCACGAACTCTGCGAATATGGTCTTGTCAATGTCAAAAAAACAAATTCACCCATTCATCTTACAGTTTCATAATACAGTGTTGTGATTGACTATACATGATCACTAGAGGATCTTTTGTTGTTATTGAGTAATGAGTTTTGTTGGAAAAGGAAGACCTATTTGATTTTAGGTTTAAGAAAGAATATACACGTTGAACTATTGTATTTTCGGTGTTTATTCATTTATTTCAGTGCATTTTGTTTATGCCTCCATTCGCCATGAACTCTGCTAATACAATCTAGTATATGTCCAAAAGCTAGGTTTTTTCACCCATGCACCTTATAATTTCAAAAAAAATAGTGATATTATTGAACTATACATTGTTCGTGCTTTATTGAATAATGGGTTAAGTTCAAACCTATTGTTTTTCCAAGCATGCACTCTGAACTATTGTTTTTAGTGTATATTCATTTTGTAATGTCCCCGATGGACATTATTTTACCCCCTAAAGAAGTTTAGGCAATCCCAACTTTAAATATGCAAAATATGTTTCTAGAAACAATTGCGTGCGAAGCATTATCAAATCTGATTTTGCTAGAAAATTAAATCTAGGGCAGCGAACATAAAATAATGGATAACTCAAAATACTTGCTCAAATCTCTTGAAAATTTAAATGGAGCTTGCTAATACAATAACATATATTATAGAACTGTTTTGGAATTTTTGAATAACAAAATGCTGCGGTAAATTCACACTAATGCCCTAAAATAATTCTGAAAACTTCTAAAATTAATGTCTTTTCCGAGAGAAGTCCAAATGAGCTGAAACTTTGGATCTTGGGCCACAAAAATACGAAGAATAATATTCCAAAAATAGTTTTCACACAAAGAAACATGAAACCCTAATTTTTCCCTAAAAAGTAGGTCAAAGCTAGAAAACACATTTATGGCATCAATTCAACTCCAAACTTGACAAGCTAGGGTAGATCCTCACTTATCGAAGAATGCCCCTGTAGTGATGTTTTATGATGTTTATAAGGGATGGATCTCTCACCACCAAAGCTAGGGTTTGTCGATCTTACTTCAATCTTGTCGATATATTTTGCTCAACAAAGCAATGCACATGAAAGAATATGCATAAGCTACAAGCTTAAGACACAAATTAGAAAATATCAAATGGTATGGAATATCTTTCCTTCAAGTCGACTTCTCCTTATAAAGGAAGAAGAGATCCAAAACAACCTCTACAATATCAATTAGTTCCCAAGGATTTTCCTATCCACGAAGCATTTAATAATTTCCCATATTAAATACTTTTTCCAACAACTTTTTCCCTCCTAATGCAAGTCGCATTTTCTACGGGAAATACATAGTAAAATGGGCATTTATCCTTTCTATGTTCCCATTCCTTTCTAAGGCAAGTCGCCTTTTCACCTAGGATGGATAACAATTTATATTTGGGCCTTTTCCATCCTTGATTTAATAATTATTAAGTCATATAAATTATTATAAGTGCTCTATATTTTTTTTCATCTTTATTAATGGCAATTTATAATAATTAAATATAACTTAAGCCACCCTTGTATTTTTTCCTTTCGTCGCATGGTTGACAAAATAGGCCAAAGGTATTTTTTTATGCCCATTCGCCATGAACTGCTAATAATGCGGTCTAGTATATGTCCAAAAGCTAGACCTATTTTTTCACCCATGCACCTTATAATTTCTAAAAAAATAGTGATATTATTGCAAAAAAACAAAGGTATATTGCCTATACATTGTTGCTTTATTGAGTAATGGGTTAAGTTCAAACCTATTGTTTTTCCAAGCATGCACTCTAAACTATTGATTTTTTAGTGTATATTCATTTACATTAGTGTATTTTGTTTATGTTGTTTTTCTCCACAAACTCTGTTAATCCAATGTAGTAAATATCCTCAAGGAGAGAGTATTTTCACCTATACATCTTACTGAAGTTCCAAATTACAAGTGTTGTTATTGCTTATATATTGTTGTTATTGAATATACAGTGATGCTATTAAATATACAATATTGTTATTGAATATACAATGTTGTTATTGAATATACAATGGCATTATTGAATATAAGTGTTGTCTTTGTTTGTGTAGTTAATATTTGAATATCCACAGTTAACTTTATAATGTCTTCTGAATATATACTGAAATTATTGAACATACATTGAATATATGGTTGTAACTTTGTCATTTTCTACTACGCATTCAAACTATTAATGTGCACTGAAATTACTGAATATACATTGAATGTGCTAGAGTTAGTTTCAAGTGCATGTTCTTATTACACTGCTATTAAATTGAATAAATTCTTATATTACAGGATACTACATAATTAGGAGGTAAATGACGGTTATTTTTAGTATTCAAAGAATTCAAAGAATGTCGATGAAAATGTGAAAATAACATCTAAGGAATGTTAAATAAGTGAAGAATTTTTGTGATATGCAATGAATATGTGAATCACTTACCTTAACATCTGAGGAATTTCTGAATATAAATAAGTGTTGTCTTTGTTTGTGCATGTAATTTATTACAACATTTTTGCAAGTGTTCACCAATTGTTGCCTCCCATACAGCAAAGGAAAGACTGGATATACATTGAATATATATGGTTGTACTTTTTTCATTCAAATGTATGTGTGCAAGTGAAAAATTATACGCATTTATTCGATTTTAGTTTGTTTTGAAAAAAAGTACATTACATTTTGTAGTTTTAGTGTATAAAGATTGTTCGCAATGAATATAGTATGCAATTTTTTACACCTATCATTATGAATTCCTCTTGCAAATCTGTCATTTCTAACTACTTTGTAATGACGCGCTTTCAAAGAAGACATTAACTACTAACATATTTTTAATACTAAAATTTTCTTTTCATTCTTTAGACCTTACCGAGCACATTCATCATTCTAGAAAAACTGAAAATAGATTCCATCAATATATTCAATACATGTATTCATAAAAGATTTTAGTTTGTTAATATGAATAAAAAAAAAGTGATAAGATGTAAACATGTAAAGATTGTCTACTTCATTGAATATATGTAAAGAATTTTCATTTTTACATTGAGTATCATTTAACATAAGGTGAACATGGTTCTTATTTTAGTATCTTTTTAAGTATACACTCCATTTGGGGTTGAACATAGAATGAATATTGATCCCAGTGTAATGTTGCATTTATTCAACTACAAATGTTGATATTGGTGTTTTTTGCAAATGTTCTCACATTGCTCCTAAGTAGCTTCATGTTTGTTTTTTTTGGAGAAAAGATAACCTATCAAATGAAGGCTTGCGAAAGGAATGTCATATTGAGAGATTGAGGAGAATATCACAACTATGTCTTTTGACACCTTTAATCTATAGGAAATCATAATGCTTCTTTCATTTATAGGTTCAATATAGGTTCAATATCTAGTATATATTCTCCTCTATCATTATAAAGTTAACAGTTGATATTCAACTATTAACTACAAATCAAAGGGCCCTTGGTTCATTGGTGAAGTTGAATGGCTTGGAATAAGCCCACCAAGGATCAAGTCTTGATGATAACAATAAGGTATGGAGATACCCGACACAAAGAGTCAAGAGAATAGGCCAGGATCGCTCCTCGGGTGACTTTGAGTTTGAATGTGTAGTAGGAATTTGACAAAGTTAATTCGATGCCCCTCAATAAGTCGTGGATGCTTATCTAAAAAGAAACGACTTCAATGTAGATGTATGCTTACTCATAAAGTGTAAATCAACTATATGTAATCTCCTGTTTACCATGGGCAGAGATGTCGATATCTATGTAATCGAGGTCTTCCAAACAAATAAAAAAATATTAACTACACAACCAAAGACAAGATATATATATATATATATATATATATATATATATATATATATATATATATATATATATATATATATTTAAAATTCCTCGATGTTATGGTAAGTGATTCACATATTCATTTCATATGCAGACATTCTTCACGTATTTAACATTTTGTTTATTTTATGACATTCTTCATATATTCAAACATTCTTTGAATACTTCAAATATTAAAAAGATAACTATCATTTACCTCTTGAATATGTAGTCTCCCTAGTAATGTAATAATTTATTCAATAATAGTAGTGTAATAAGAACATGCACTCAACTAACTCTAATATATTCAATGCATATTCAATAATTTCAATGCACATTAATAGTTTGAATGCATAATAGAAAATGACAAAATTACAGTTGTATATTCAATGTATGTTCAATAATTCCAGTATATATTCAACGGACAATATAAAGTTAAACGTGGATATTCAAATATTAACTGCATAAACAAAGATAACACTTATTTATATTCAGATATTCCTCATATGTTAAGGTAAGTGATTCACATATTCATTGCATATGCAGACATTCTTCACGTATTTAACATTTTGTCTATTTTCTGACATTCTTCACATATTCAAACATTCCTTGAATACTTTGAATATTAAAAAGGTAACTATTATTTACCTTCTATATATGTGGCCTCCCTGCAAATCCAAATTTGGTATATAACTTTGCTAGTTATGTGCTTTGTCAATTGTTTCCACAAAAGAATTCTTAACCATATTCATCCAATATATAATACTACATCCCATTTGAATTCAAATTTTTAGATTTTGGAGGGATAATTCAAATTTTGGAGGGATATTTATTACTTGGCATTAATTCTATTTTTTTTGGAAAAATGGTGAGTCTAATACAAATTTGTTTGTAGGTGCAACAATTAATGAGGTGAAGGTGGAAAAAGGAAGGGCAATTATGATTTTTTTTTTTTTTTAAAAAGATGGAGAATTTTTTTGTTTTAAAATTAAAATGTGTTTTAATTTCATCTTGGAAACTTGAAAGGTTGTGCATTTAAGTACTTGAATATATGTGAAATGGGGTAAATGTGAACAAGTTTGTTCCTATGCATAAACTAGTGAACTTTTGATTATGTACACAGATGTACTTATTTTATTTATGTTGACATTTTAATGTTGTAAGTTGGCTTTTGTAAGGAAGTCTCAAACATGGGAGTCTAAATGTTAATGTTCCCAATGTGTCACTTCATACATGTTTTGTATTAAAGAGTGTACTAGTTGTTCAAGTTTTATAAAGATTTTGTAAGATATAAATTTGTGCAAATATGCACATTTATTGGGTCCTCTCAAGTATATTAATTTGAAATTATTAGTCCACTTAGTGGACCCACCCTCAAAAAAGGTGCATATCTATTGGTGCATGTTCACCAATTGGTGTCTTTCCCCTAGTTGGTGACCATTTTACTTTCTAAATATGTGATTTTTAGGTTGAAACACTTTACTTTTCTAGTATGTTGAACCATCAAACATATACGGCTTGTTTTCCATGGATGTTTCATTCGGATAAAATATTTTATATTTATGTCTAAACTTTTCTATTACTTGAGATTTATATATATAATTTGTCAAGACGTTTACAATAATTAGTTCAATTAACTACGACACTTGAAAAGTTCAATATTAGTGAAAGTAACTGGAAAATCATGGTTATCAAGCCCAACACCAAAACTCGCTAAATAATGACTATCATGGTTTTATGTACCTAGTTGGGTCTATAATCTAAATTTAATGTTTTCCCCATAATTTTATAGTATCACAATAGTTTCCTTCATTATCTTTATTTGATGTGAAACTCTGCATCTATCATAGTACTATCACTTATTTGTCAAATGTTTTTCAATTGTTTAATATTATTAAAATTATTTTATTTCATATTTCAACTTACATTCTTAATAAAATTACAAATTAGAAATTTATGCAACATTTTTTAACATTAAAACAATTGAAAAAATTATCTTCAATACATACCATTAGATGTTATTCTCAATCTATATAAAATATTAGTTTATATATAAAAACATAATTATAAATAAAGGAAGTTTAGTTAAGGTGAAAAATAATGGAAAAAATCAATAAATAAGTGAAATTGTATATTTTCATTCATTAACATTATATTATACAATAATTCATTCATTTATGTGATAGTGCAATTACTTATTTTTTAAATTGTGATGCAACGTAGAGAAGAACCAAATTATTTCATAAATGTCTTCCAAATCATTTGAAAAACTAAAATATATAAATTAATTATAATTCCAAATTTAATTTTTTAGGAAATGACAATCATGTTAGTTAGTTGTTATATTTTGTGTTAATATATTTATGTTTATATTTTTTTATTGGTTTCAATAGCATAGGATTAAATACTATATAACATTTAAAGGCTCTTAATAATTTACTCAATATTCTTCTATACGGAGTTTTGAATTTTTTTGAAAAATTGGGCAATCACACCTGCACTACTAACTTGCTTCTACATATTAAAGTTATTCATATGTTATATCTTTCCATTTTCTTTTCTCATTCATTTGTTTCAATGTTTTCTTGAACGTCATTTATTTTAATAAAATTAAAAGAAGTTAAATGATGATAAGTAGTCTTATTGCCGTGCAATATGGATTAATGTTGAATCATATGTGATTTTAGAGTGGTTCGAAGACATCAATTAGCCTTCAAATATTATTGGAACTTCTTCATGAAAATATAGACAATTTTGTGTAAACTATTTACATATCTTTAAAAATTATTGAACAATATTTCCAAGGGGGATTAAGACTTACTTGCAGACTAGGTAATTGTCTAGGAAACAACAGTTAGGGGGCATCTAAATCTAAAGATTTTCATTACTTTTTATTATTATTAGAACTTAGCATTACTATTATTTACCTGAGTTTTATTGATATTATTATAAAATAGTAGAAATTTCATGCATACACATAAAAATGTATTATAATATTTTTGCAAGTAAAAATAAATATGTATATTTTTAAGCTTATACAATTTTTTTGGTATTTTTACTCTTTCTCTAATGTAGCTCTAGATAATTCAAGTGTGAATTTTTTCTTAGAAAAGGTTCACATATTTTTTATAATGTCATTGGTGTGTTAGGCGGGTATAATTGAAAGAAAGAATGATTTAATTCTTTGTTCTTAATGTTTTGAGGGAAATGTCTATTTTTATGGAGGAATTTGTAGGCTTGGTCCAAATACCACTCTTCACAAAACCATGGGATCCTCCTAAGAAGTTTTACTAATTTGCAAATAAATGATGCTTTGTTCAGTTTTGAGTCTCATCACCTACTTGACATTGGTAAATAAGATGAGTAATAAGCCTTGTATAAAAAAATATATTTGTTGCATTCTGAGCACCTCTTGTGATTAATTCTCTCAAGCTATCGATTATTACTTTTACTTATATGAAAATTTTATAGAATATATATTTTTTCTTTTGTATACCAATTTGTCTAAATTAGTGATTTATTATTATCCTTATACAAATTTTTAAATAAAATAAGGTACATAGATTTTATTTATTTATTTGATGGGAAAAATTACCAACTAAAAATGTAAGAAGGGCATCCACTTCAGTTACTACCTAGGGTGCTCCTAACCTTTAATTGGCCCTGAATATTTCCAAGAAACCCCTTTGAGGGTGTAATAAAATCCACTTCCATATGATTATCAAGGAATGTGCATTTCTATGGGATAATTATTACGCAATGCCCTATGCCATTACACCTACTCGGTGAGGGAGGGTCACTTCTACGAAGTAACTTGTCTTTCCAAACACCCTAATTTGGTGTTTTCGAACATCGATTCACATTTATAAGTTAATTGAATAGAGGCCAAATTTCATGGGAACCTGAAAATGGGCTAAGTATGAAATTCATGAATTTGAAATTGGTTGAGTTTGAAATTTTGGAAGAGTCATCCAAAATCTAGATTTTGCATTCGATGTTCTTGATGTTTAAAACCTCTCAAACAACCTAGAAGTATATACATAAAATATATAAAGTGTAAGAAAAAATAAAAGTATAATATATATAATATATAAATATAAATATATATATATATATAATACTTCCTTTTTCGAAAGTATATTTTATATTTCCTTCTCTAAAAAAACAAATTGAAAAAATGAATGATAATAATAATATTTGATGATTACAATTTTAAAAAGTAATATAATAAAATTAAATAATGTTTGTAAATGATTATATATTTGAGGGTAGCTATGATAAATGAAATATGTGCAATAAAAAATAAAACAAAATATAATAAATTAGAATGGATAAAATAAAATATTAAAAAAATGAAATTTTGTTTTGAAGATGATTGGTGGAGTTGGTGATACTTAATGGTGTGGAGTGGAGTGTGGCAGATCTAGTCCAACAAGCAGGTTTCCAAGCTAATCAGTTCACTTTTGCCAACAATCTTTCAAGCATCCAAAAGCTTAGAGGAAAAGGATTTTTTGTTGTTTATTGCAGTTTTCAATAAATAAGTAGACATGTCTGAAATGTGGACGCATGGGAAAGGAACGAAACTATCTGCCAAAATTACTCAAGGAAATGTGTTGTCATGGCCTGCACTGATTGCACAAAATGGACTTGTTAAAAGGTTTTAGAACACCCAAATAAAATGCATTGACAATTGTATAGAATAACTCCAAAACCTTTGGTCAGCATCTTCCTCCTCCTGGTCGCATTACGTGGTGTTGTGAGATTGATTTTGGCTATGTATGGCATTGTCCTTGTTCATTTTTGGTTGGTTGTGATGAAATGGTGGAAACATGGGCATACATGCTAACTGTTTGACAAAAATGCCTCATAGTGACATAGTCGCATGGATCTATTAGCTGTAGTATATGCACAAAATGGGTTTGATAAATAGCCTTAGAAACTCTTGGAAAAAATGTGTTTGATAGGTTTAAAATAGACTCCAAATCATTTGCCAACGTCCTTCCAAGCTGTGGCAAGATGGGAGCTTCAGAACAGGGTATGAAAATCCATTGACTGCATAACAAATATAGGATCCTTATCAGATGTTGTAGTTGTAAAGGCGTTAGGAGACATGTTTGCAAATGTGGAAGCTTAGACAAAGTCCGTGAACTGCTTGACTAAATTCATTAACGTGGAGCTTTCTCAGGTCAGGAATGAAAACCGCTTGGAGAACCTTGTGCAACATCTCGCTAGCTCGGATTAATAGTCGCGGTCTTTCTCAGCTCTTTCTTGCATGATATTCATGGTTCTAATCTTTCCTTTGCATTGATTTTGAAAATTTTAAAAAAATGCTTTCGGACAATTCAAATAAATTGTAGTACAAACAGTGAAAATTTCCTATATTACGTAACTTGAAGGAATAGTTGAGTGTAAACCCTTTTTCCCAAATTTTCCTCCTTAGATGAACAGAAAATATTGATAACCATATTGGTTAATGGAAACCACCGGAAAGATCATTCAAACTCGTTTTCTAGTTTAAACTACTTGTCGTTAAACCTTGCAAAAGTTAACAAACACAATTTTCAACGTCTAAAACATGTTTCTGAACCTCGAAACGGGAACGTTAAGCTTTGAATGGGTACCCTGTCATGTGGAGAACTGTATTGAACCTTAAGATGACCTCACAGGTTTGTTTTTCACTTTTCGTAACCCCTCTAGGAGCCATGTCAACCATTTTTGCAGTCTTGGGAAGCTATTGAAACTTAAAATTTGAGTTTAGTTTTGGCTAGTCGTTCACACCTCGAGTGAAGAAATGGATATCGCCATCGTACACCTCTAGTATTTATATACGATAATTGTTTTCAACCCTCGGCTCGAGAAATACACCTCGCGAGTCAATTTTATAAGGGGTTTTTGTAGGGCTCCGGACGTTGGGTGACCAAGTCAAACTAGTCCAACTACGACCGGTGGCTCTAGAAAATAGTCACCATTCATACCCAATTTGCCATTTCTAAGTTCCGTCAACTATAGTTTATTCCCTGTATATAGGTAAATGTATAGGGTTTGTCTCATGGTGTGTTTGACCACCAGAAATCATTCTCCAAATGTAGTTTTATAGCCACTTGGGCTAAATTGGACGTTTTTGTAAACTAGTAACAAAATCAGAAAACATTGTCGTGGACCCATATTAAGTTAAATCACTAGTGGGAAAACACATAGGAACTAACATATGATGTCATGAATCTCAATTTGGTTGTTTGTTTTGATAAAATTGATTTTGGGAAATATGATGTTGTTTCTCTCTCCTCTCTCTACCCCTCTCTAGTTTTGAAAATGTAATGAAAATGAAAATGCATGTCTTACCTCTCCTATTATGTAAATTTTTTCTTTCTTTGTAAATGAAAAATTAGTAATCATGAGTTGTGCTAGATCGTAGGAGAATGCCTATGTCGGTTATTATCGTTGACCCATACTCTAAAGGTTTCAGTAAGTTGCAAGTAGAATGAAAAGTAAGATAAATGAAGGAATTTGTCTTATAGTTGTATTTAAATTGTAAAATGTATAAAATGATGCGATGTATTGTATTTTTGAATAATTGTAATTATTTACTATTTTGAAAGGAGAAAATGAAAATAAATTAAAAGATAGTTATTACATGTGTACATTGAATGTTATATACAGTTATAATTGAATGTTCTTCAATGATATGGGTAAGTGTACCAATCTGGGGGCCAAAAGGGGGTCTTAAGTGGATGTTTTTTTCTTTAAAATAAAAATCTTCAACTTGTACGAGTCATTTGAAATAGTTACATTCAAAATTGAAAGATGTTGTAAGAACATGAATCGTAGCATTTTGAGTCTAGTTTCTAAGTCGCTAATTTTTTTAAAGATTAAGTTTAAGTGGGTCAAATAACTAAAATACTAACAAGTGATCTTGTTTTTGTCAAAAAAACATAGTAGACAATATTTCATGCCCTCACCATTTTTTTAGCATTATTTAGAATTTTTGAAAACCCTTTGGTAGAAAGATAGCTAGGAGCATCTAGTTTGGGCTAATTCTTTTTTGCGAGTTTTTTAATGATTTTTTTAGTACAAAAATTTTAAATTTTGAAAAAATAAGAGCTCCAACCGTGCCCCCTCTAACTACCTCAAAAATATCGAAAATTATATTTTTTTGAATATGTATAGAATTAGGCCTAGTTTGGGCCTAAAAAATTTAATTCAATTTCAATGAGTCGAAAAAAAGATACACGACAAAAGATAAGCATTTACAATCACTAAAAATAGAGGTATAAAAGACATAGTTTGAAATAAATATAAATGGAAACCTTAGAATAGTTAGAAAAATATAAAAATTACATATTTAGAAAGAGGATAGTTTTCTTGACGTTGTAGGAAAATTTTTAAGAAAGATAGAGAACATTTTTGTAGGATTTAGCATGGTGGAAGGTGAGTTTTTGCATATTTTTCAAAAACACGTAGGTTGTTGTGTTGTTGCAGGTCCAAAGCGCAGTTTGGGAAACCAAAGCAATTCCAAGCCTGTAAATTATTGGTTTGGGGCATAATAAATGGAACACGTACGCGTTATAACGCATGCATTCCGTAGAGTATAGGAATTGTATGTTCTTTTGGCATGCTTCTATTTATATTTTATTATTTCTTATACTTTAAATTTATTTTAGTAAATATAAGAAATTAGGGTCACTCTACACCTTATGGAACTAGTCTCACAACTCCATGAGTCACAATTTAGGAGATAGTTTTTTATAATCTAATCTGGTCAATACATAGGTAATTTTCAGGATTTCAACATTCATCCTAAAGCTTTTAGCATTTAAATTCTACAATTGATGTCTATTTTGGCAATGAATATAGTCATTATTTAGGTTTTAGGGCCTTTTGGATTGTTTACTGACACTTGTAGGAGTGTTAGATGTGTCAAAATTAGATTTTACAAACCTCACAAATCACAAAGGAAAAACAACACCTGCTCAAATATATGCACTCATGAAATGCCTTATAATACATAACAAATCAAAACACGTGTGTTGGACATAGTGTCATTGGTGTTGTCATTGATGTCAAGTTGCATTGATGAAAAGGGTGTCTAGGTGGCATAGGAGTCAGCATGAGGTGTCAATTATCAAGAAGCATGAAGGTTGATTGGTAGTTCCATGTTTTGGTGTCACGAAGTGTTGCATCAAGGTGAAGTGTTGGTTTGGAACCAAAATGGGTAGCTTCACTATTTTGAAATTATTCATGACACCTTCAATCCTTATAGAAAAATGGATGTCTCCAACATGTAGAGGATTTACGTAGCTTTCCAATTCCTATTTTTTTCCTTCTAACTCCTTACATAGCTCTTGGAATCTTCCAAAGAAGTTAGGTTTCACCATTAGAGTGTTTTTCCATGTACCTAGAAAACCCGATGTTGAGCATATAATCCTTGAATGATAAAACCTTTCTTAAATCTTCCTAAATTAACTTCAACACTTCCAAGATTCCCTAACATCATCTCTGGATGCTTAATATATTTCCTAAACTCTCTTGGAGGGTGTTTTAATAGCTCTAGAATGGTCAAAATAACTAGCATGGAAATTGAAAATTTTAAGCATGACAACTAAGCCCTTAATTAAAAATAAGGCTTCACATTCACTATGTATCCTTCCTCTGGTGATGTAGGAACATCTTGTTAATAATCAATTTTGGCTTTCTTAGGTGACTAGGGGTATCTTGGGTCCACTTGAGATGGTCATGGACTCTATAGGAAAGAATAAGGAGTTTCCCTCAAAATGTATAATTTGAATGTTTGAACTAGCTCTAGGTATGTTATAGGCTTAGGTGTTAAGTGACACAATCCTCTCAGATCGAGATATCATATTTGGAGGTTAGAGACTATTTTGCAAAGCATTTTCACGTGTAAATATCTTGTTTTGGATTGTCTTCTTATCTATAATGGTGTTCAAGGCTTCATGGAACCCTCACATTGTGTCAAGGAATGGAAAATAGATAGAAAGACTTACTCACACCATACTATACCTTGTTTTAGAAGTTTAGTAGTATGTAGCATGAACATAATGATTCAATGGAATCCTTGAGTCTATTTCAGGGAATTGATCACAAGGACTTGGTGTTGCAAAAGTCAAGAAAAGGTAATAATCCATCTAAAGGAGGATTTCTTAAATTAAATTTGCGTGAACACAATCCTAATTGTGTGTGCCCAGTCTTAAGGGCCTAGAGTAGAACATTCATTGTAAAAGTTAATAATTATGCCTTGTAGAGTCCTTGATAAGTGTGGAGGAAGGTAATAAGAATACCAAGAGTTTCAAAATCCCTAGTATAGGTTGGAATAAGAATAAAAGCAAAGGAACATGCAAATATAGTCTAACAATGTTAATGCCCAATTTGAGGGCTAGGAAAGATGTACTTTTAGAAAAATAGTCTTTATTCCATTTTTTTGAAGTTGGTGGAGCCTTTGAAAAGTTGGAGGAAGGCCTAAGGACATTAAGGACTCATAAAATCAAGGCATAAGGACAAAGTATTGAGTGGTTAGTAGGTAAAGGGAGCAATGTACAATCATGCTTATTTCTTGTGACTGTCAAGACCAACCTTCATAAATAGTTGTCTTAGGAAATAAACTCATAAGGAAGTTGTATCTATCATTGAGGGAGTGGTGTTATAATGTTTTGAATCCTTGAGGAATAGGGAAAATCCTTATACAAATTTAATCAAGAAGACCTATGACTATCCCTGTGATTCCATAAAGAATCCTAAAGAGAGTAAGGGTTTGTATGAAAAGCCTTAAGTGAAAGAGGAAGAGTTGAGTGATTTGCATTAGTGATTAGGAAATGGGTAAGCACATTGAGATGAGTGAAAATAAGATTGATTAAAATTCAATGTGAAGGTGAAAAACAAAGTTGAGAAGATTGTTAGAGCTTGAGCAAACAAGGAGTCTTAAAAATCCAAAAGTTGAAAATCTAGCAAGATGATGGATAAATGAGTAATGGAGCATTGAGGTGTGCTTGAGTAAGGTGTATGGGTGTGTTGAAAGGTGGATGTAAGGATGAAACAGGTGGTAATCCATTAAACCCTTAATTTTTCTTTCAAACCCTAACTAGACCTACTTGAAACAAGGGAAAAGGAGAAAGTTGAATTGGGGAAGTTGTATTTTGAGTTAAAGTTATATAAAGAGGATTGTATGGTACTCTATATCATCTGGACAACTGTCATAAGTTCAACCTTTACCATAGCTCAAAGGAAATTAATAATAAGATCATTTGGTGTGTTTCAGTTTGTAGGGAATAGTGTCTAAAACGTGATTAATCAACTCATTTAGTTTTAATGAGAGACTCCTTGATCACGGCCTAAAAGGACATTTTGGCCATTTAGCTAATTTAAGTTTTTAGAGAAAATATAAATCATCTAAGGGTGATTTAAGAGAGAATTAAATATGTCTAAGTAAATTTATGAAAGTTTAGGAAATAAAATCTCATTTAGGAGCAATTTTTTAAGACCTGGTTTTCAGGTGCATGGAATGAAAGCTAAAATGATGAAAGATGATTCTAAGAGTTCTAGAAAGAGTTAGGATGAAAAAATAGGAATTGGAAGGCTATTAGAATACTCTATAAGGTGAAATAATCAACATTGATTCAAAGCTTAAATGTTTCTTTACGTACTACTGTAAAACTATGTAGCTACCATCCCAGTTCAAAATGAAATAGGACCTAAATTTTGAGTTACATGTAGAATTAGATTTTTAGAATAGTTTCATTGATCATAAAATTTTATTTGTATTGTTTTAGTGAAGTATGGAGGTCAAGAACATGTAACTCATCCTCAAATTTCATTCAAGGATTAATCCCCTATCTGGAGGAGGAAACCCATTTCCATGAGGAGAAACTCGAGAAAAAAGTGTCTCCATGTACCATATACATGCTTACACCCAGGTGTCATCTTGGTAAATAAATTGAATTTTGAAGGATTCATCATGTTCAAAGGTGAAATGTGGATCTCAAGGAAATACTTAGTGATCATCATATACTGACTTTGTCATTGTACCCAAATATCTCCAAAGAACAAGTTAAAATGAGCTAGTCATGCCACCGAGGTATCAAGGACCATCATGTGTGAAGTATTAAGGCATCATTTTTCTCTGTGAGAGACATATGAGCAAAAACATGTATGATAATCATGAATTTGATTCCATGAAAGGATGATTTTAGATCCAGGAAAGGTGAGGGGATGATCTTTATATGAAGCGCCATATTTCTAAGAATGAGCAATCATCTGAGTTCACTTTATGCAATTCACTTGGTACTATTCGTAAAAACTCATTCAACACCTAGTAGTGTGATCACACCTTAAGGAAGAGGTTATATTACAATCACCTCATTTTGGCCATAGGACAGGAATCTCATTCAAGGAGCAATCCTCTATCTACAAAGTGAAGATCTCATTTTAGTATGAAGTAGACAAGAATCATAGAGTTGATTCATGGTTACTAATGTGAATTATGGACCAAATTTAAAATTGGTACAATTTAATACGTGGTAGGGCCAAAATCCAATCCAGGAGGTCAAAAAACCTACAAAATGACTATATGCTTTCCCAAAAAAAAAGACCGACTATGATATATATGCCCTGAAAGTTTTAGGTCCTTTGTTGAAATCCTAAAAATGAGTAAGTACTAATCAGATTAGATTTTGAAAAATGTCTTCTAGATTATAAATTTGGAGCTACATGACCACTTCCATTAGGTGCAGAGTGACCTAACTTCTTATATTTACTAAAATAAATTTAAAGTATAATATTTCTTTTATTATTTTTTTATACTTTGTATAAAGAAATAATAAAAGAAATATTATACTTAAACATTTATTTTTGTAACTATAAGCCCCCCACAAACACATATATATAGTCCATACTATGCAAAATAGTATTACACGTTATAATGCATGTGCATTTTGAATAAACTAAAATCCGTGCGTGTTATAATGCGTACATGTTTGAGGTTCGGTAATTACAAACCAAGAAAAATAAAACATGTACACGTTTTTCCTGTTTTAATATTTTTGTCTATTTTTTGGCCCCCTAATTGGTGCACTTTCCCATTTCAAGTTAATAAAACAATCATTACCATACTAATTATAGTTTTTCTATATTAACACTTAAATTGTTGGTTGAAAATTGCCTTGCCTTTGCCTCTAAATTAAACAAGTATATAACCCTCTTATCATACCTTCACTCCTAGTCAAATCTTGTTAAGTATGAAAACCCATATCGTGCTAACAAGAGGTTTAAACCTATTACAATTTGTTTCCTTATTTGTATCGGGACAAGTCTTGTAATATCATTTCCATAAATTAGGAACGATTATATGAGGACATGACTACAATACATGTACCTTATCACTTTGAGTGTGGAGTACAATCATTACTCCTAGATGTCACAATTATATTCCCCTCTTGAACAAATTATTTGCATGTATGGTCCTTAATAATCTAGTGAGTATCTAAAGCCGTGTGAATATATTTGGGGTGTTTCACTCCCAGATGATCTCATTAAATATATTTAAATGATCAATTGAAACCTATGTCCTAGTTGCCTGCACATGGCAATCAAGATTTGAACCCCTTAAGCTCCTTGCAAATAGAGGTGTTACCTTGGTAAGAAGTATCAAAGTACCTTAGGTTGGATAAGCTTGTGAGGTATGGATAATAGATTACTCTTAAACTTTCCTCATAGTAGGGGTAGAATCCTTGAGTTTCAATGATATCAATAAGTCTTGGAACTCACATGAGGATTATTAATAAAATTCCCTTAACGTATGTTTGTCAATGACATGAATAGTGCCTTAGAAGGCAATAAAATGTATAAAGTTATTTTAAATGTCTCTCTTATAACATGTATTTAATACTCGAATTGCTTAAGGAAATTAAAAGCAATGTTTCATGTGAGGTCACACTCTTTGGAATATTGACTCCTTAGTGAGAGAAAGTGTTATTTGGACCTTAGTTATTCAAAAATGAAGTCAAGGTAATGATGTAAATGTTATAATAACATGAGTAAATAAATTGATTTTTGAGAACGATTGTTAATAAAGTTGTATACATATTGAATGATGAAAAATGACTAAAATGCTTAACATAATTCGTAAATATGTGATAATAATGGTATCACTATTGGTGATCAAACATGTTAATATATGGAAACCTACAATATTAAGGAATGAACACATGTTTCATACTCTAATCGTGGTTTAAACAATAATGTTAAATGATTAAAATTATCAAAAGGAAATGTGAATTAATTTATCCTTGTGCCTTATTGGCAAAGCCACCATTTATTAATTTTCTCGTGTGGTCTCCTTTTGTATGTTGTTAATCTTGTTTGAGAAAATGTGGTGTTGGTTAGCATAATATTTTCCATGTTTCGTGTTTGAAGGGATATTATTTTCTTTAACCCATGTTAATTCAAGGATTTAAATGAATACAAAGCAAGTTGAGGGATATGCTTAGTGATGTTCTCTCTCTCTCTCTCTCTCTCTCTCTCTCTCTCTCTCTCTCTCTCTCTCTCTCTCTCTCTCTCTCTCTCTCTCTCTCTCTCTCTCTCTCTCTCTCTCTCTCTCTCTCTCTCTCTCTCTCTCTCTCTCTCTCTCTCTCTCTCTCTCTCTCTCTCTCTCTCTCTCTCTCTCTCTCTCTCTCTCTCTCTCTCTCTCTCTCTCTCTCTCTCTCTCTCTCTCTCTCTCTCTCTCTCTCTGTAAGTTCTTATTTATTCTTCCATCATATGATGGGATGTACATGTTTATTTTCTCATTTGAGTAGTAATGTGGTTTTCCTATATGTCGTGTACTTGTTAGTGCTCATTGTGGGACTAACAAGTGTGTTGTGTGTATGGGGGAAGGTAGGGTCATTATGGAGGGATAAGTAAAGATAAAACTGCAAAGTAAACCTTGTGTGACATTAAGGAGGAACCAAAGGTATGTGGGGTTTGTTCTAGTGGAGCAATAAGTGGGTTTTAAAATAAACCAGGTGGAGGGATAAGTGGCATGCATTTTATTTTACTGGAGGAACTAAAAACTTATGCCTCATACCTTAGTGGAGCGATAAGTGGTATGGATTGACCCTAGTTCCCTTTGTAAGCCATTAGAGGCTTGGTAGTGTGTGCTAATGTTTATGAATATTCCTAACCCTCTCTCTTTCGAGCCTCTTACAAAGGCTTGACATGGTGATACATATTTGATTAAATGTTATTTTATCTTTCTCTTAATGCTAAACCCTTATGGAATTAATTGGCTTCTATTTGGAATGCATGTGAATTGATTGATGTGTTGTATTTTCTTTTATGCATGAGTATGTTATGTGTGTGTATGTTGGGGATTTTCATTGCCAAGGGTGGATGGATAAGTTGTTATTATGGTGTATGGGGTCTCTATTTATTTTGGGAGGAAACAAAGGCTAGTGAGACTAGTATTAGTGGAGTAATAAGTGCAGAGGGATGTGTGTGTTTTCATGCATGGTTGCATGACTTCTTGAAGGAACCAAAGGCTAGTCTCCTTCTTAGTGCAGGGATAAGTGGAAGTATTGGCACCATTTCACCTTGACAAGCCATTTTATGGCTTGGTGGTATTATGCTCACTTTTCTAATGTTGATAGTATCATCATCTCCTTGTTTTAGAGATGCATGCGAAGTAACACATGTTGTGTGTTGTTTCAGGCATTGTGTTATTGTTATGTGGGCCCAAGTAATAATGCAAGTGTTGATAAGTGTTATAAGATTTTAAGTTTTAAAATATATATTCATGTTTTGGTTGTGTTTCTAATGTGGGCATGATAATTATTTTAAAATAACCATTTAAATGTACGTGCATGTGAAGTTTTGTAGTTTGGTGGATGCTTATAACATGTTTGACTTGAAAAAATTAAACATATTTTTCATGGAATATCATAACTGCATTTCACACAAGAAATGAGTTTCACTAACAATACTTCACCAAAGGAAATGAATAAGTTTCCAACTAAATAGATATAGACATCATCTAAAGCATCATTGACAAATATTTTCTTTATTGAATGTTGTAGTTACATGTCTATGTAAACATAAAACTACAAAATGTGAAAGCATACACCTAGCACATGAAATATTTCACAAAATGAATTGAATAAATGTAATATCATGGAATGTTATGATTGCAAAATATGCATAAAATGATGGTTTTAATTTAGGTTTAAATATTCTGAAATAAATGGCTCAAATATACTTGGCCTCTTAAACTATGAGGATTAAATGATATGAAACAAATGTATTTAAGAAATTATAACTAACATATATAAAAATTATTTTATAACCTTTTCTATCATGCTTACAACTTGTGCCAAAATTGGAGCTTTCAAATATTGTAAGGACATCCATGAAGTATAATTGAAAATATACCTTTTTAAGATGTTGTTGCATTATGGAAGCATATACACTCAACATAAACTATTTAGAAAGGATCCTCGAACAAGTGATCACTTGTGATTCTATTATCCTAACATATGCGTAAAATGATGTTCTTGACAAGGATTTTAATATTTTCAAATAAATGTAATTGTGTTGACTACGATTATTTCAAGACATGCAAAAATTATCTTACTCAAAAGGACTTGAAAACATTTTAACAAATTCAATTAGAAGGTGCAAAGTTAGTCTCCAATGAGCTATTCATACAAAATGCCTAAAGATCACAGAATTTAAAAACACTATTTGTTAAAATTTGTGTTTGAGGTGAATTTTGGTTCATTAATATTATAATGAAATACCAAAAACTCTAAAAGTAAAGCAGGGTTTAAGTGGATACAAAAACAATGCGGAAGACACCTCCTTCCACCGAGTGAGAGGATGTGTATGCAATGATAGCTAAACAAGGAAAATATTAGATAATGATTAAACAATTTTCTCGGTAACAACCGATCCCATGAACCAATGGGCTTCCTCAAGGGATATCAACTCATGTTTACAATCAAGTGATATGATATGAAATAAGATAATGACAATATGATTAGAATTTGAGAGGGATGGAGAGATCTTGTTTTGCTTTATAGGTAGCCCAGAAAGGGCTACGATGAGCTGAAGTCTAAGAAGTACTCAAACCAAGCTTGTTCTATTCTCGTCTTGTATTTCTAATATGATTTCAAGTTGGTATTTTATGTCTTCGATTTTAGGTGTCAAGGTAATGGCACACAAGTTAAGTTAATGAGCGATGTTGAACTTCTCCAACACAAAGGTTTATTGCATGATCGATAGGTCGTAGATACTTGTAATGGGGTGTGATGCACCTAGAACTGTCATCTACAAAGAACACATCTTGTAAGAAAACTGATTAGGCCAAAAAATATTCATAAAAATATGATAGATACATGATAATTAATAAAATGACTAAAGTGAAAGAGATCATTCATTCTTGATCCACAGGGATCGAGAGCTGATCGAACAAGTCATTGGCAATTGGTAGAATCACGAGGTGATCACTTTGTGTAAAGTCAATATATTGATAAAAAGGGATATTTTGATAGAAACAAATACTTAAGATGATTTATTTGGCTTATATATGATATGCTAATAAATTGAAGACAAACAAAGATGAGGATTTGATTACCTTTGATGTGAAAATGGATTAAATAGAGTTATAAATGCTTACAAGATATTGTTGAGTGTTCGATGGTTTAGTAAGGATGTTAAGGATGTTTGGATGTTTGTGACAATGTTTCTAGTTTTATAACATGACATAGTTTCACTGCAATGGCTTTGCATCCCCAAAACAGAATCCTTTAGGTCATTTATATAATCATTGGCAAACTATTAGGATCGCCTGGTGATCCAAATAATACAAGGAAATCATATTGGAAGTGGTTTTAGCTACTTCCAAGTTGGGATTTCTCGGGTAGGGATGCAAGGTTATGTGATTAAGGATGTTAAGTGATAGAATTTGAGGATTATATTAACTACATATTTAATCAATTAAATTATACCACATTAATAAACTATGCAATATAAATCAATAAACATCACATTATGTTGCATAACAAATAAAGAAATACTTACGAAATTAAATAACAAATGACACTGATTTATAGTGGAGAACTCGAAAGTAAAAAACCACTGTGAAAATTAACCTTTATTATAGAGAACCCTTTTACATCCAGTAAATTACCTCCTCCTTTAGAAACCCTAATCACAAGGGTAAAAACACCTTTGATATATATTTTCCAATATGTCAAATGAGGACCCAAAGTCCTTTTTATATGAGGTGATCGAGTATGTCTCCGACCCACCTTTTCAACCTAAATGGTTGACACATATACCAAGGTTTAAAATATTTAATAATATAAATATAACTATTTCTTATTATTAAATATTTAACCTAAAGTATATCCCTAGGTTTGAATATTTAATAATATAAATATAAATATTTCTTATTATTAAATATTTAACCTATAGTATAATGTTGGACCCATATTTAATTAAGGGGTGGTCAGCCCACTTAACCATTATGTTCCAACACTCCCCCTTAATGTTAAGTGGGATAACATATGCCAATAGATTACCTTCATGTGGTACACTACAAGATTTACAATCCTTAAACCATAAAGGTTTTAGGCTAGCATATAGGTTGAAGGAATTATAACACCTTCATCATACTCAAGTTACCTTTTGGTACAAAAGGATTTGGAATCCCAAAGATCATTGATAAGTCTAAAAGATCATGTTCTCCATAAAAGGTTATGAAACCAAGCATATAGGAGCCTTTCATAACCAAGGATTTGTAGAGTTTCAATATCACTGAATTTTAAAGACCTCATTTAAGGTATTTCTCACTTCTTTCTAAAAATAAAAGAGGTATACACATGCCCGAAGGTATTTTTACACTTTCTCGAAGGTCTTTATTACAATGCATTTTCATTTTACAAATCTTTATTCTGACATTATCATGAATGACAAAGCGACAATCAATTTTTTCATGAAAGCAGCACTTAAGGGCTTTGTGAGGATGTAGTGCCTCTTTTGTTGTTTTAGCACGAACTTAAAATCTATCTCACTACTTAACACCTTCTCATGAATGAAGTGTATATGTATCTCAATGTGCTTCAAGATGATAGAAATTACGTGTGGAGTTATGGTTTTTTCATCATAGAACAAAGGAATATTACCTTGGCATCTTTATCTCGGTGAACAACCTCCAAATTTAAGATTAAAGAGATAAACAGAAGTAGGTTGTTTTTTTCAAGTATGGCACCTACACAAAATTTAAACACATAACCAAAAGTATATTTTCTATCTAATACATCACTAGCATTATTAGAATCACAAAATCTATATAAGTTAGTTTTTTCATCCTTAGTATAATGCAACCCATAATTGATTATACCTTTAATATATCTAAGAATTATTTTTGCAAGATTCCAATGATCTCTATAAGGTTCCTACATAAACCTAGAAGTAATTCCTACTGCATAGGAAATATTTGGTCTAGTTATAGTTAGATAAATCAAAATACCAACTAATTTCCTATATAAAGTAGGATCAACTTTTTCACATGCAAGTTTAGGATCAAGTTTTATTCCAACTTCCATAGGTGTAGAATTTGGTTTACAATCAATCATATTAAACTTTTTCAGTTACATTTGTTGCATATTTTGCTTGAGAAACAACAATAGAATGTTTATCTTGAAATATAACCATGCCAAGAAAATGATGTAAGAGACCTAAATCAGTCATTTCAAAGTACTATTTCAATTTTTCTTTAATCCTATGAATTAAAGCAGGACTATCACTAGTCATAAGAAGATCATCCACATATAGACATACAATGATAATGTGATAACCTTCTTTCTTAATGAATAGATCATTTTCAGAAGAACAATTAACAAAACCTAATTGTTTAAAGAAAGCATTAATTTTTGCATACCAAGCTCTAGGAGCTTGCTTTAAACCATACAAAGATTTTTTCAACTTATAAACATAGTTTTCTTTACCATTTTCTTCAAAACCTTTAGGTTGAGACATGTAAAGTTCTTCTTTTAAATCACCATTTAAAAGGTATTTTCACATCTATTTGGTGGATTTCCCACCCAAACTGAAAAGCAATAGAAAACAAGGTCCTAACAGTGCTCATTTTAGCTATAGGGGAAAAGGTCTCAACATAATCTATCTCGGTTTTTGAGTGAAACCTCTAGCAACAAGTCTAGCTTTATATTTTTCAATACTACCATCAGCATTATATTTTACTTTGTATAACCATCTAGACCCTATAATACTTCTTTTCTCAGGAGGTGGAACCAACTCCATGTTTGATTTTGAATTAGGGTGTTATATGTTGAGTTGTGGAGCTCAATTACTTCGGATTAGCATGTAATGTGAAACTTGTTGGAAAACACAATAATCGTCATTGATTAGAAGGACCGGAATCGGATCACCTATGATCGGCATCAATCAGAAAGGAGGAACCGAGCATTGGTTAAGGCTAAGGCATCGGTAAGCAATGCGGGAGTGTTTTAATTAACTCTCGGGAATTAGATCTATTTTTAGCATTAAAGCAAATCTATTAATTGTAATTGCATGGTTAAGTGCCCTAGGTTTGTATATGTCTATATAAGCATGAAAGCTAGGGTTTAGAAATAAGAATTAAGAAGAACTTGCAAAATTTGATGATTATTGTGAGAATAATTGAGAGAGAGAATTCTTGGAGAAGAAGAAAAGCTTGAAAGAAAGAAAGAGAGTATTGTAGAATCGAAAGTGTGGAAGATTGTAAATCTTCATTGTATATCTTTTCAAAGCTTTGGATAATATATTTCCTTGTTTCTTAGTGGACGTAGCGCACACTAGGTGAACCATGTTAAATATGGTGTTAATTTATGTCTCTTATTTTTTGTATTTCTTCGGTAGAATATCCGCTTTTATTTACGTATGCTTAGATATGATATATTATATATATGCAAGTGGTGTGCTAATCCCAACAATGGTATCGGATTTTTTTAGGGTTTTTGTGTTGAAATATTTACTCAAAGAGGGTTTTCTGATTGAGTGGGAGTTATAGCAATGGTAGAAGAAAACAAATACAAGGTAGAGAAGTTTGATGACTGAAATTATCAATTATGGAAGATGTAGATTGAGGATAATTTGTATCAAAGAGATTTTTATTTACCATTGGATGAGAATTCTAGACCTATGAAGATGAACGGTGAAGAATGGAAGATTCTTGACAGAAAGGCTTTAGGATCTATAAGATTGAGCCTGGCAAAGCATCTGTGGCTTCCAATATTACAAAAGCGACTTCTACGGTAGGGTTAATGAAATCTCTTGCTAATTTATATGAAAAACCTAGTGCTTTAAATAAAGTTTATTTGATGAAGAAACTATTTAGTTCTAAGATGCATGAAGGTGGATCTACATCTAGTCATTTGAATGATTTTAGATCTATTGTAAATCAGTTAAAATTGGTTGATATACCATTTGATGATGAAGTGAAAGCACTTTTATTCTTATGTTATTTTCCTGATAGTTGGGATAACTTGGTAATGGTTGTTAGTAATACAACATCTGCTAATAATATTTTGAAGTTTGATGATGTGGTTAGTATAATCTTGAATGAAGAAATTCACAAGAAGAGTACAGAGGAATCATCATCTGGGAATGCTTTGAATGTAGAAAGCAGGGGTAGGAAGAAGGAGAGATCCAAGAGTAAGAGTAATGGGAAATCAAAGTCAAGGGATAACAAATCTAAATCTAGAAGTAAGGGAATTACTTGTTGGAAATGTGGAAAGAAAGGACATGCAAAGAAAGATTATTAGTCAAAGGATAAAGAGAACCAACAACCAGACAAAGGTAAAGAAGTAAATCTTGTCTAGCCAACAGAGGTAATGTAAGATGCTCTTATTCTTTCTTTAGATAATATAATTAAATCATGGGTTTTAGATTTAGGAGCTTCTTTCCATGCAACCCCTAATAAGGGTTATTTCAGAAATTATGTCCAAGGTAATTTTGGGCATGTTTATTTGGGTGATGATGAACCTTGCAGTATTACTGGTAAAGGGGAAGTTCATCTAAAATTGTAGAATGGAAATACATGGGTATTGAAAGATGTGAGGCATGTTTCAAGCCTCGGGAGGAATCTTATTTCTATAGGGAAACTCGGTGAAGTTGGTTGCATGGTTACTTTTATAGGAGACTCTTGGAAAGTCACCAAGGGTGCTCTTGTTGTGGAAAGAGGTAAGAAGGTAGGAACATTATATTTATCTACCTATGTTATTGATTCATTTTCTACATTATCTACTTCAGATTCATATGCATGCATGTGGCATAATTCGGTTGGGCCATATGAGTCAAAAAGGAATGTAGATCTTAAAGGCTAAGGGTAAGTTATCAGATTTGAAAGATTTAGATCTTGATTTATGTGAGCATTGTGTCTTTGGAAAGAAAAAGAGTGAGATTTCTCAAAGTTGGGGAAACTAAGGAGTAGAAATTAGATCTTGTACACTAAGATGTGTGGGGACCAGCTCAGGTAGTTTGTCATGGAGGATCCCAATATTATGTTACTTTCATTAATGATACTACAAGAAAGGTATGGGTTTATTATATTAAACGTAAATTTGATGTTTTTGAGACTTTTAAAAGATGGAAAGCCCTTGTTGAGAATGAATCAAATTCTAAGTTAAAGTGCCTTAGGTTTGACAATGGTGGTGGATAATTTAGCAAAGATTTCAATGATTATTGTTCAGTGAATGGGATACGTATAGAAAGAATGGTTCAATAACACCACGGGAGAATGGTGTTGCGAGAGAGAATGAACAGGAAAATCATGGAATGTCTAGAAGTATGAGGATACATTCTGGATTGCCCTTGCAGTTTTGGGTAGAAGTAGTTGATACACTTGGTTTATTTGATTAACCAGTGGGCCTTCAAGTTCACTAGATGGAGGAATACTAGAGGAAGCTTGGACCGAAAAGAGTAGATCTTTCTTTTCTTAAATTTTTGGTTCAAGGTAGCTTTTTGTGCTGCGATAAGGAAAATAGAAAAAAAATGTTTGGATGCAAAATCAAGAGATACACTTTCATTAGTTATGGATGTGGTGATTTCATATTTTGTTTTTGGGATTTAGAGAATTCTAAAATTATTAGGATTCGTGATGTTGAATGGAATGAAAAGATAATGTATAGGGATCAAATTTTGGTACCCAAGGATGAACTAGTTGAGAAGTTTGTGAATGAAAATGAACTCTTGGATTTAAAATTAATACCAACAGGGTTACATACATAATGCGTGTAGGTTTTTACGACCCCGACGCATGGCATCGCCATCGGAACTAGTATCGATTCTGATCAGAAGATCCAAACCGCATCGGTTATTAGGCGGCATCGATTATAGGTGACCAGCGTCGATCACCGATAGATTTGGATACAAATGTTTAAGAGTTCCAAAATGAGCATCCAGTACCCCAAAACTCCATGAGAAGGTCACAAAGGGTAAGTAAACCTCCATAAAGATTTACACCTTTCTATTTTATTTATTATTAATTGATAATGGTGAACAGAGAATTTTGAAGAAGCAATGCAGGATAAGACCCACGTCAAAGGGGAGCATGGCATGGAATAGGAGATGGACTCCTTGGAGCATAGAACGGACTTTGGATTTGGTTAAGTTGCCAGCAAGTAAGAGGAAATTGAGAACAAGTGGGTTTATAGGATCAAGGAAGTAGATGGTGGAGGAAAAGGTACAAAGCAAGGCTTGTAGTAAAGGGATTTACACAAAAAGTAGGTATTGACTTTGGTGAAATATTTTCTCCTATTGTAAAGATGACTTCTATTTGTACTATATTGATTTTAGTTTGTGAGAGGATTTACATTTAGAGAACTAGATGTGAACACTGACTTTCCTTCATGGTGATTTGGATGAAGAGATTTATATGTAGCAATCGCTTGGGTATGAAGTCAAGGGTAAGGATAAATTAGTGTGTAAGTTGAAAAAGATCCTATATGGGCTCAAGCAAGCTCCAAGGAAATGGTACATGAAGTTTGATAGTTTTATGCATGAGCATGGTTACTTGAGATGTGAATCTAACCATTGTGTTTATTTTAAAAGGCTTGAAAATGGGAGCTATATTATTTTGTTATTATATGTGGATGATATGTTTATTGCAAGATCTAGTATGTAGGATATTGGTGAGCTTAAGGGAAAGCTAGATCACACATTTGCTATGAAGGATTTAGGAGCTGTAAAAAGAATCATTGGCATGTAAATACATTAAGACAGGAAAAACAAGAAATTATATTTGTCTCAGGAGGATTATATCTACAGGGTGTTAGAAAGGTTTAAGATGCATAATGTAAAACTTGTTAGTACACCAATGGTGAACACTTCAAATTAAGCAAAGATCAGTGTCCTTCATCACATGAGGAGGTCAAATACATGACATGAGTGCCATATGCTTCAGAAGTTGGGAGACTCATGTATGCTATGGTTTGTACTAGACTAGAAATTACAAAGGCAAGTGGGAGTTGTGAGTAGATATATGGCCAATCCAGGTAAAGAGCATTGGAAAGCAGTCCAATGGATACTCATGTATTTGAAATGGAAATCTAGCATGCAGTTATGTTATGGAGGTTTGGATAGTTCATTATGTAGCTATGTTGATTCGGATATGGCTAGAGATCTGGATGGTAGGAGGAGCACTAATAGATATATTTTCATAGTAGGTGTGATGGCAAGTTAGCTAGATTTCAAGATTACGAGAAGGTTGTGGCTTTGTCTACTACAGAGGAGGTAGAATATGTTGCAGCTACAGAGGTTGTAAGGAGATGATATGGATGAGTAGGTTCATAAAAGAGTTGGAAATGAGCAAAATGATTGCAATTTGTTCGAGTGATAGTCGAGTGCAATTCATTTAATGAAGAACTCGGTGTTTCATTTGAGAACAAAACACATTCAGTTGAGGTATCACTTCATATGGCAGGTATTAGAGGATGGGCAGTTGAATTTGGAAAAGATTCATACGAGTAAGAACCATGCAGATATGCTAACAAATCCATTAGCAAAGGAGAAGTTGGAGCTACACTCCACTTATGTTGGTCTTTGAGTTTGAGACTTGAAGAGAAAGAAACAAAGCTAAGGAAGGATCTAAGAATGACGGTGTACAGGTATGATGCAGTAATTAATCTCCAAGTGGGAGATTGTTGAGTTGTGGAGCTCAATTACTTCAAATTAGCATGCAATGTGAAACTTTTTGGAAACACATGGTAACTCCCATCGGTTAGGAGGGACCGACATTGATCACCTATGACCAACATCAGCAAGGTAATGAGGAGTCAACATCGGTTAGGGCTAAATCGGTTACCTATGTGGGAGTGTTTTAATTAACTCTTAGGAATTAGATCTATTTTTAGCATTAAAGTAGATATATTAATTGTAATTGCATGGCTAAGTGCCCTAAGTTTGTATATGCCTATATAAGCATGAAAATCTAGGGTTTATAAGTAAGAATTAAGAATAACTTGCAAAAGTTGATGATTATTGTGAGAATAATTGTGAGAGAGAATTCTTGGAGAAGAAGAAAAATCTTGAAAGAAAGAAAGAAAGTATTATACATCGAGAGGTGTGGAAACTTGTAAATCTTCATTGTATATCTTGTTAAATATTTGGATAATAGATTGGCTTGTTTCTTAGTAGACATGGCCCACACTGGGTGAACCATGTTAAATTTGGTGTTGATTTATGTCTCTTGTTTTGTGTATTTCTTCTGGTAGAATATCTGCTTTTATTTGCATGTATGCTTAGATCTGATATATTATTTGTACAACCGGTGTGCTAATCCCAAAATTATATTCATATTGCATTGTATTGATCCACTTCTCATCCTGGGAAGATTCTTCAAAACTTAGCAGCTCAAGTTCATACAAGGTCATTAATGCATGGTACGTATGATGGCTTCTGGTCATTTTCCTAAGGTCAATAAGATTAGAAATTTCTAACACAGTTTGAGCCCATTTTGGTTTCTTAGCTAGGGAGACAGGAGATTTAGAAACATCCATAACATTAACACAAGAAACATCATCATGATATTTTACCATATTTTCATTATCAGAACCAGAACCATCATTAGGAATATTGACAGGATTAAGAATATCATTACTATTTGAAGATGAACAGAAACATTTTTCTAAAACAATAACATTGTGATTTTTAGTTACTTCCCTTTTTATAGGGTCATAAATCCTTAAACCTACAAAGTGTTAATACCATATCCAATGAAAATACAAGAAAATAATTCATATCAAGTTTCTTTTTTTTCTTTTTAGGGATATATAAGGAGGCAAGACTACCAAAGACTTTTAAATGTGATACATCAAGTTTTTGATTTGACCATTTCTCTAAGGGGGTCGAAAGGTGAATAGCTTTGGTAGGGACTCTATTTAGAATGTAGACTATTGTGTTCATTGCTTCTACCCACAAAAATTTGGGAAGACTAGTAGAATGAAGCATAGTGCGAGCCATATCTAGAATAGTCCTATTTTTCCATTCTACAACACCATTAGACTAGGGAGAATGGGGAGAAGTTAATTCTCTCTTAATACCACAATCAATACAAAAATTTCAACATACTCCTCACTTTGTCACCCATTGATCTATAAACTCTTCAACTTTGGAATTATTCACAAAATCACAAATTAATCATTGTTGTTTACTTTCTATTAGAAAATAACAGAGATAGCTAGTGAATGAATTACTATTGTGCTTAGAATCAACAATTGTAGTAAAGGAAAGAATATAAGCTCATAACACCAACAATTTTATCCTGGAAAACCTCCAATGGAGGAAAAACCAATCAAGAAGGGAAATTGCTCTTTCTTCCCACTTCTATTGGCCAATTCAAATCAACAAGTATAGAATTTACAATAAGTAAGAAAGAGAAGTAGATAATATCTCAACACTTCCTTTCTGTTACTTGTTTGCTCTGTCTCAACACTCCTTTCTTCTACAAAATACAATTTCCAGCACCAAGACTTCTTGCTCACTTGCTCCCATGCTTTGATGCCCTTCTACACTTCCTCAATCATGTATTTATAGCCTTTCTCATGTCCTCTCATGCACT
This sequence comes from Taxus wallichiana var. yunnanensis, assembly GCA_018340775.1. Lineage (NCBI taxonomy): Eukaryota > Viridiplantae > Streptophyta > Pinopsida > Cupressales > Taxaceae > Taxus > Taxus wallichiana. The sequence continues at coordinate 368,932,486 of CM031243.1, forward strand.
GGAGAATGGGAAAGGTCATGAAGGAGAAGAGAAATGAACATCCTTTCAAATTTAGAGGCTATTCGTTTCGATTTTAGTTTTCTGTCCTGTAATGGCCAGGACCGCCACCCTGTGTAGACCGGTGGTCCTAGGATGACCACCGCCTAGCTAGGTGGCAATTATGTAACCGCAGCCTACGCGTGGGCGGCGATCATGTTACTTAAAAGATAGAACCTCTGTTTCATTGTTTTCCTTCTTTTTGCTAACTATTTCGATGAAGTAGAGTTATTTTAGATCCCTATGGATCACACCTCCCCTTCTTAGGAGGATTTTGGTCCCACAAAATCTTAGTGGGGGAGTAGATGAGGGAACAATTCCCTCACTTGCTCCTTCGAGTACCACCGGGCCTACCTTGGTGTCTTTCCTTTCAATCCAATCTACCAAGACTCCTGTGGACCTCTTCTAGTCTCTCTGACCTTCTATTGTAGCACTACATCCTCCTCTAATTCACCTCGTGAGTCCAAGATGCAATCCTCAATGGAAGGTAGCAACTGTAGTTCTTCATCTTCATCCAACATGGATGGCTCATATAGGTGCAAGTTCTCGTAATTTACTACAGAGTACATCCTCATGAATGATGGTAAATCAAGTCGAAAAGTATTTTCCCAACCTACTCCAATATGGTGAAGGGTCCATATCGTAGTGGCTTGAGCTTCGTGCTTGACCTTGTAGTCTCTCCTTGCTCAAGTAAAGCCAAACTTTGTCTCCAACATGAAGCTTGTGTTCCCTCCTATGTTGATCATGCCTAGCTTTGTACTTTTCTTGAGATTTTTCTAGTTGTTCTTTGACCTTGAGATGGATTTTTGGATCCTCTCAATGAACTTGTTGGCTCTAGTCACCTCTGTGTCTCATGTATCCTCCTCATCCTACTATCCAACTACTATGTCCAGCATATTTGTAGGTAGATATCCCAAGCATGCTTCAAATGGTGACTTCATAGTGGATGTGTGTACTGCTCGATTATAGGAATGTTGAATGTAGGCTAAGGACTCATCCCAAGTCCTTGGGTACTTACTATTATACCCTCTGATCAACTGTACCAAAGTCATGTTTACCACCTCTATTTGTCCATTTGTCTATGGATGGAAAGTTGTGCTCCTCTGTAACCTGGTATCCATCTTGTCCCACAAAGTAGTCCAAAACTTCCCCAAGAACTTGGAATCCCTATCAGAGACAATAGACTTTGGCAAACCAAAATGCACCCATACATTAGCAAAGAAAATATCTGCTGCCTCATGTGCTTTTATTGTCTTTTTACATGCCATAAGAATACACATTTTAATGAATCTATCCATAACAACATAGAGATATTCATGGCCATGTTTAGACATAGGTAATCCTCCTACAAAATCCATAGAAATGTCCTCCCACGGACGAGTAGGTACTAGTAAAGGCATATACAAACCTTCCTTCCTAGTTTTAGGCTTGTTAGTACAACAAAGTTTACATCCATGAATAAATTTTGATACTTCTTGCATGTTGGGCCAATATACATACCTTTGCAAGTGGGCTAGGTCTTACCAACACCGAAATGTCCCGCTACCTTCGAGGTATGTGCTTCCCTCATCAATAGAAGTATTTCTTCTTTAGGCACACAGAGTTTCCCCCATCGGTAGAGTAGCCCATCCTTGAGATAACAGTCTTCAATCCCCATCTTTTCAGCCCCTTGGGACTGTAACTTCTGAAATGTTACCCCAAAGTCTTTGTCTTGGGCATATGCTTCTCCGTAAGCTTCCTTCGTGAAGGGATCGACCTGAGAGATAGTGGCCAAACAGGAAAACTTTTCCTATGTGGGTGGCCTAGACAACATGTCTGCCACCAAATTTGTACTACCTTTCTTGTATTTGATCACTAGATGGAACTGTTGAAGAAACCCCATCCATTTGTAGTGCCTTTCTTGCTGCAATTTAGACTGTGCTTGTAAATACTGGAGAGGTTTTTGGTCAGTGTGCACAATAGTTTCTTTACCCAACAAATAATGTTTCCATTTTTTAATTGCTTGAACTAGTGCATACATTTCTTTATCATATACTAAATATCCTTTAACTGCTGAAGTGAAGGTTTCAGAATGATAACATACGGGTTTACCTCCTTGAAGAAACACTGTGCCCATAGCATAATCATTGGCATCTGTCTCTACTTCAAAAGGTTTGCAAACTAGGAAGAGCAAGTACTGGAGCATGACTAATCTTGTATTTCAATAAATCAAAGGATTTTTCTTGTTCCTTACCCCAGTCAAAACCCTTACTCTTTCATGACCCCACCGTATGTAGAGGTGTTTTAATTGTCGAGAAACCTAGAATGAACTTCCGCATGTACTATATTACTCCCACAAAAATTCTAGTCTTTGTGGCTCCTGTGGTGTTGACCAATTTGTGATGGCTTCCACCTTCTTTGGATCCACTCGTAGCTCTCCTCCTCCAACCACATGCCCAAGATAGAAAAGTGATTGTTTGGAAAATTCACATTTCTTCATATTACAAAGCAGTTGTTTCTCCCTGAGAACTTGCAAGACTTCTTTGCAAATGTGTTAGATGTTCTTCCCATGTGGCACTAAAAATCAAGATATCATCTAGATATACAATGACACATGAATCTATGAAATCCCACAATACATCATTCATCAATCTCATAAATGTAGTGGGTGCATTGCATAATCCAAAAGGAAGTACTAACCATTCATACAAACCCTATTTTGTTTTGAAGGCAGTCTTCCATATATCCTCCTCCTTCATCCTGACTTGGTGATAACCTGACTTGAGATCCAACTTCATGAAAAATTTGGCATGTTGAAGCTGGTCCAAGAGATCATCTATACAGGGAAGTGGATATCGGTTCTTTATGGTGATCTTGTTCAAAGCGCGGTAGTCGATGCACATTCTCCAAGAACCATCCTTCTTTGGCACCATCACAATAGGTGAACCACATGGTGAGGTGCTCGAATGTATCACCCCTTGGTCTATTAGTTCTTGGAGTTGTTTCTTTACCTCAGTACTCTCCAACAAGGATTTCCTATACAACCGATGTTCGGTAGAGGTGACTCTGGAAATAGCTGAATCTCATGCTCTACTTCCCGTTTTGGTGGTAATCCACTAGGAGCCTGAAATACTTCCTAAAAAGACTGAATAATACTATCCAAATCTTGTTTTCCTTGGTTAGAAATCTCTGAAACTTCTACCCCATCTTGTTTATCCTTTAACAAAAGTAAACAAAACTAATTATGATTTTGAATAAGCCATTTTGCTTGGTTAGCACTTACCATAGTAACTCGTGTCTTACGTTGGTGTGCCAGATGTTGTAGTTGATCCCATCCTTGACCCATCTATACTAGTTTTCCCTTCTCATAAAGATAACATCCCTAACATACAAGTAAGGACTCCTAATACCACATCAAAAGCATCAAGTGGAATAATGTCAGCTTCAAAAACATCTATATATTGGGAATTTATCCCAAACTTGACCTTACATCTTCTTGTTACCTAAATTTCAACACCCTTCTTCACCCAACCCAAAGGATATGGGTGTGGATGCTCGTAAGTCTCAAGACCAAGCTTCTTTACAACTACCTTAGAAATCAAGTTAGATTGAGAACCGGTATCAACCAAAGCATTTACCTTAGTCCTCTTGATCTGGATTTTGATTTGGAATAGTCTACTCATCTCCTCTTCATTGTCCATGTTGGTGGTCGTGCATCCAAGCCTTTCATCTACATCAGAGTCATCTTTGATTTCTACCTCCCCTTTTGTCTTTATAGTTATCATGGACTTCTTGGAGTCCTTGGTTTGGTTCTTTAGATGTAACTCTAGATGTAACTTCCAACATGTAGCGTCAGTATGACCATTGATATCACAATTCTTACAAAAATTCTTGGGATCTTTACAAGTATTTAAAGTAGTGGCAGCTTGTTTACCTTTCCCTTTCCACTTACTCTTGTTACTTGTTTGCCCATAATCCTTTTTCTGCTGATTTGTTGACTGCTTTACCCTCGGCTCTACTTCTCCTTGTTTTTTCTCATCATCTATGTAGTATGCATGTACACATGCTTCATTAAGATCCTTGGGCTTTGTGGAGATGACTTTTCTTCAAAGGTGAGTGTGAAGTCCTCCCAAGTATATCCTCATCCTCCAAATCCATGTTCAACAACATGGCTTGCCTCCGAAACTCCGTAGTATAGTCCTGCACACTTTGACCATTGCCTTGTCTAAAATACTGCCATTTAATCATTTGGTTAGTTTTATGGCCAATAGGATAGAAGTTAGCTCTAAGTAATTCCTTAAATTCTTGCCAAGATTTCACAATAGGATGTTTCTTCTTTTCACAAGTAGTTAGATGAGTTTCCCACCAAACTAGAGCATGTCCCTCCATTTTGAGACATGCAAAGGTGATCCTTTGTGCCTCAGTGACATTATGGATGCTAAAATAGACTTCTAACTATTTCAACCATTTATCCAGTAATTCTGCATCTACTTGTCCTTCAAAGCTTTTGATTTCGACTTTAGTCTCAACTTTAAAAGGAGTATGTTCAGATTTTACCTTTTCTCTTGTGTTAGAAGTCTCTTCTTCATGCTCTTCCCATAATCTTCCTCATGGTGACTCTTGCCTATACCAAACTTTTCAGCTAAGCCTTGAACCACCGAGTCCATGGAGTCTTGCTTGATGGAAGCTATCTTCTGCAAATCTGCAAGTTCCTCTTGCCTTCTAAACATCCTATCCATCATGGTCTCAAGCATCTCTATTCTACAGACCAAGTTCTCTTCCTCCATTTCTCCCCAAATTCTTTATTTCCACTTCTTTGTAGAAATCTCTAGATCGCAAGGTAAATCTTCTTCACCTTTAGATCTTGTCACTATCATACAAATTTAAGAATGAAATACCATAGTCCTTGACACTTGTTAGCTCTAATACCAACAATTTTATCTTGGAAAAGGAAAAACCAGTCAGGAAGGGAAATTTCTCTTTCTTCCCACTTCTATTGGCCAATTCAAATCAACAAGTACAGAATTTACAATAAGTAAGAAAGAGAAGTAGATAATATCTCAACACTTCCTTTCAGTTACTTGCTTGCTTTGTCTCAACTCTCCTTTCTTCTACAAAATACAATTTCCAACACCAATACTTCTTTCTCACTTGCTCTCATGCTTCGATGCCCTTCTAAACTTCCTCAATCATGTATTTATAGCCTTTCTCATGTCCTCCCATGCACTAGAGAATGGGAAAGGTCATGAAGGAGAAGAGAAATGAACATCCTTTCAAATTCAGAGGTTATTCATTTCAATTTTAGTTTTTGTCCGTATAATGGCCAGGACCGCCACCCTGTGCAAACCGGCGATCTTGGGACCGCCGCCTTGGCTGGGCGGTGGTTCGTAACCACCGCCCCTACGTAGGGGTGTCGATCCGTTACTTAAAAGACAGAACCTCTGTTTCATTGTTTTCCTTCTTTGTTTTGATTGTTTTTGATGAAGTAGAGTTATTTTGGATCCCTATGGATCACCCATATGGCTAATCCATCCATCAATGTAGTTACTACTCACTGCACTCACCCTCCTATGGTTCCACCCACTACTCTTCCTCCACCTATCACTTCCTCAGCTCCTTTGGCTCCTCCTAAGGGTTATGATATCATAGAAAAAATTAAAAACACACTAGCTAATATTTATCTCTATGACCTCTTGCGTAGTGCACCAAACTATCATCAAATACTAGAATCACCCCTTTGTGTCATTCATATAGAAAGTGACAATTTTGTGGTGCCATTTACACACCTCATATAGTCTCTTAGAAATATGCCACATGCTATATCCTTCACTGATGAGGATCTATCACCTTTTGCTAAAAGAAATCCATGTGCAACCTTGCTCATTATTTCCATCATTAGCACCACTTGCATCAAATGTGTACTTATTGACAATGGGTCAGCCATTAACCTATGTGTTCATTATCTTTTAAAATATTGGGTATTAATGATAATCTAATTTCTAAGAATTATACTCTCATATGAGGTTATGATTCTACCACTCGTACATGTCTAGGGAATATCTCATTACACATTCAAAGTTGGGCCTAAGACTGTTCTCACTAAATTCTATGTTATAGATGCCTCATTTCAATTCAATCTATTGCTAGGTGGGGCTTGGATTCAAACAACACAAGTGGATACAATCTATTGTTCACCAATGTGTCAAATTCTTACATGATGGATATGAACACACTATTTTTGAAAGATCCCGAACCTTTCAAATTATGTCGCATAAACCCCATTACGGCTATGCCTATTCCTCCTACACAACATATCCCATACAGTAGTATTAATACATATGACGTTGGTCATTCTAGTGCTTCCCACTCATCCACCGCTCAGAATACTCCAGTCATTTCTACTCATACTACTACCATCATTTCACCTATAGTGTCTACCTTTGTCCACACTCCTACTCAACCTATTGAGGTTTCCCTACTCCTACACCTAGTACAACCTCATAGAAATATTCTTAACAAATCTATACAACATGATAATGTTAACACAGATGATTTTGAGGATTTTGATGACAAAGTTGATGTTTTGAACTCACTGATGAAGCATTAGGCCAACTGAATTTTACACCTGTCGACGTAGATGACTCTTACTTCAAAGACACCTTTTTGGCGATGGCTCGAGTGAATATAAATTCAAGACCCCTCCTTCTACCAATGTTATGATACTTTATCAAGGATCTGTTAACACTTTAGATGATGTTTCATCTCCTCCTACATAGTCTACATCCTCACCACCTCCTTTCACATGCATGTTATTCATCAACAACTCCTTTTGGCATAACATCCCGATCAATCATACTTGTTCAGATACTATTTGCACACTTGAGGGCTTAACTAGGCTTGGTTTGATGCTTAATGACATCTTACCACCAATTCACTCACCTCATATTTATCATGGTTATTTTCACATTACGGCCACCTATGGCCTTTGTGTATTTCATTTGATGATCTTCATTGCACGTGCCCCTCACACTTCTCCATTGACACTAGGAAATTCTTGCATTGACTATATTGGTGGTACTTTAGACACATACCACACTTCTCTCACATTTCCTATGCCATTTGGAAATGTTTCCATCGGTAATGACTCATCTCCTACTTATTCTCAAAATCTTTCTTGTTGGTATGCACACGATTATCCACCAGTACCCTTCACTGATGAATAATATGCCATGAATGTCTACACCCTACATCGCAATGGTTCTTTATATGATCCACCTCATTCTATTGTTTATCATGTCTTGAATGTTGCTCTGGTGGGTTTTGATCACAACAACGATGATTTGTTAGATAATGTCACATGATTATAATCACCACCACACACTTGGGGGCATGAAATCTATACTCCTCCCCCTCCAACATCACGCAACACCTTATTCTTCTTACTTACATATACATCTTAGCATACACATTTACATCGACCATTACTCGATAACACACTCTTTTCTTCGGTTCACACTTAACTATTGGAGGCATCCTATATACAGAACCTCACACACGCACATTAGAGCACACGGAGACACTATACACTACTACAACACATCCTACACATCTACTCATACATGTTTCACTCACTACCCTATGACACACTCTAGTCTCATTGTCCATACTTGATTGTTGAGGGTATATAGATCAAATGGACCTCACCATACTCACACATTCAACCATCCAATATTTTCTCATACAACATTCCTAGGTTAGTGATATACATCATAGGCTACATCATCAGTTCCTCTAGAGAAATTTAATGGTATGTAATTTAGGCTACATCATCACTTTACTCCTCTTAATGATAAACGCCCTAGGCTACATCATCACTTACTCTAGCATCATCATCACCTATTTTGATCATCATTTATTGATATACACTTTAGGTTAAATCATCACTCCCTCGATCATCTTGTTGTGATATACGCTTAGGCTATAGCATCATGCACACCTTGTCTCTATGTTGTATTTCATCACTACGCATTCACCATAGCGCGCTACACACAACACATAGTTCAACCGTTTCCCAATAACGCACTCTCATTTATGGTTCATTCTTGACTATTGAGGGGGCATACTAAATGAACCTCACTGTATACAATTCCATTCACTTGGGGGGCATGGATCCTATCACTCACTTTGCATTCCATTCCATCCATCCACAACATACTACATTTTATGGTTGCATTTACTCTTACTTGCACTTTTTTTACATGTACACTTTATTACACATGCTAGATAGATATCTTATATGTCATTATCATTATCATACACACATGTGTGTTCATTTCTATTTCTAGTTGTGATTATAGACTATATAGGGATACTACATACAAGCATGGATTCTTGTATCTACTACCATGCCCCCACAACGGCTCCTGGGGCATCCACTTTCGTACACTACAGGTGTTATTATTGTTTCATTTTTGTTCATAACACACTTCTTTCTTGGTTTATACATGTTTTGACATACATTTTATCTTTCTAAAATGATAATGGTTGCTTCATGTGTAGCATTTGTTATGCAAGGATATTTGCTTCCATACTTGTTGATATATATTGTTTGCTAATGTTTGTTCTTCTTTGAGGGCTTTTCCTTTATCTTATATGCACACTTATTTATTTTTTACGCCACTACAGACTTGAGTGTCTTGTGACACCATGAGTAGTGTCCCATGTTTGCAACCCACTTTTTGTGCCTACATTGTCTTCTTGGGTGTTTACATTATCTTCTTATGTTCTAGCTTACACATTCTCTATTTGGATTACACTTGTTTTCTACATGCATGTTTGTACTAACACTTGTTTTCTAGATACCTTGCTTATGTGTGCCTTGGTTTCTACTAAACATATCCTCTCCCCTTGAAGGACATCATTTCAATGTTTGTGTTTGGTCCTCTTTTGGCCATATTCTCCTATCTACACTGTGATGTCGCATGTGCCCCCAAAGAGGGGGCATCATTTGGGCTTACACATGATAATTGATATAGTTTAGTTTTCATTTTTTTCCATGACATAGCAATTATACATAGTGAGTGGGTTCAGACCAATCTACAAAACTCCATACACAACAGCTTTTACAAGTAGATTGTCCTTAGCATTATGGGGAGAAGTTACAGGTTAGAGGATAAAACAAACCTTCCTCTCTACACTACTTCAGCCAGTGGCATTGGATCACCCAAAAACCAAACAGTACAAATATTTCTTCAATTTTAGGAAAGAAATTATAGGTTGGAGGATAAATCAAACTTTCCTCCCTACACTTCTTCGGCCAGTGGCATGAGATCGCCCAAAAAAATTTCACAACATCGATAAGATCCTTTCTACACCCTTTTTCTCATCACGGATTAGGTGCACATGTTCCTTTTTCATTTTCATACTTTATTTACATGATTTTTACATATATACATGCATTTTTACACATTTACACATATACATGTGTATTTGACTACTTGATTGTCTTCTCTTTTGCAGATCCATCGCATGGGGAAGCAAGTCAATACAAAATATCACACACATAGTGGGTACATCACACACACAATACTAACATGTAGGTACATCACATACATTTTCATCTATACACACGTTTTCACCCTAGGTTTACTCTCGTCACTTTTTAAACTTTTGCATCTTTAGTCTCCATGCTCCATGTTTTTATCACTCCACGCTTTTTCTAGTCTTTCAAAGCATGCATTCTACATCACTCTATATGGATATCAAGTATGCATCTCTATCTACTTTATGTTACCGAGATTTCCGCTCACCAACATAAAGTGGGGGCAAATGTAGACACAAAATCACGCACTTTGGGTAATTATTTAGTCTCGGTCTCATACTACTATTCATATGGTTCTTGAGTGAAAAGAGTACTAATTAACCCATGTCTTTGGCCATTTTGCATTATTTTTTGTTGTTACTTTTGATCTTACACCCATAATTTCCCATTTTGTACCTTTATACTATGTTTTCCCTATTTCTAACTGTGGCGCCATAGGTGCCCTTGTCCCCTCTGGGCACCCTGATCCTCTTTACACTTTCCTCTCACTTTTTGGGCACTTTCTAGCCATTTGAGCTTCTTATATTTTTGGTGGTTGGCATTTTGGGGTTAATTATGAAATTAAAGCAAGAGAACCATATAAATATAAATTTATGTGACCATAATGAGGGACCAAGCACTAAGCACTAGCTATCTCCACCTAAGGTTGCATCCATCAAAGCATCCATAGCTAAATTTGCATCCATCTAACTACATCACAAGGCACACAAGGTTGGTTCATCTGCATCACACTTCATAGGAGGGGAGTCTATTGTTTCCATGCACACATTTATTACATTCTACATCTAGTTACTTGCTCATTATTTCAATAGGTGTGAGTGACACAAGAGAACCTAGAATCCACACACACAGGGCACAACACACACACACACACACACACACACACACACACCTAGAACTACATTAGGTCTGAGATGTAGTGCAGTGCTCAATGATAAGTCCATCAATTTGGAAACTGAGGACAATTCTGACCCCTTCATATGCATCTTTATTTTTATATTTTTGATGTTTTATATGGGGTTTTGCAGGTGATCCTTCTATTGCAGGTTTACCAGTGCTTCGGCGACCACACAAATTTGACATTCATGCGATAGGAAGATAACAAAGTGAACACCTTTCATTGGACACCTCAAAGGAGGTTTTGGAGTAATTTTCATAGACCATGGCACCTAGATCTTAGACTAAGGTGGCCATGGGTGCTCCTATCCTTCTCAGGCGCCCCATTCTAGCCAGACAATCTAGATCTCCACTTTTTTAGGCTCCTGTATGAAGGTTTCCTCCTCATGTTGATTTGTTCTCCACCGACACAATCCCGCGACATCATCAAATCAGCTAAGGCCTTCTTAACCCTCTTTGCACATTAGGGATTTACATTTCATTGCTTAGATTTCTTGGGTATTATTTCAAGTATTTTATTACTTCATTTATTCAGTTATTTTACTACTCCTACAAACATTTAGATTACACTAGAATATTCACATTTTAGTTAATTAACCATTGATTGCCTGGATTGTAGAAAAAAGGTGATTGGGTGCGTAGAAAAATGAAGGCTATATAAAATGATTTGAAAATATCATTTTATACGGTTATTATTTTGAGATTAAAAATTCTAGAGAGACCTGATTTGCAAGTTTTAAGTGTATTTAATCGTGATGGATTCACCCAGTTCCACTGGCGATTGAGGGTGAAGATGCACAAGAGGCAACATCGACCCACACGTGTTGAGGTAGGTGATTTACTTAATATTTTATCATGTTTTTTACTATTGAATTAAAAATTCAAATTCAAATTTTTGGATTAGGACTATGGGATTCATTAGCAGATTTTTCATCTAATGAAAGCCTCACCTAATCTTGCCCAATCCACTATGATGCCCACATTTTCAAACCATGATTACTTAAATTAAGGTGATCACCAATGATTTTGTAGAATCTTGAATGCCATATCTAAGGCGATTGAGCAAAGTTCATTTTGATAGATATTAGGATACATGTTAGATTTGATATGAAGATATTTCCTGATTCTCGAGGACGGAATGTGTATGATTATTGGTATTTTACTTCCTTGTTAGTTGTATTTTTTAGCTTACAATTTCATGTTAGATGATGAAGATATGTGGTATCGATATTTGTTTTTATTTTCGATTGACTAGCAGAGACATTGGGAAAGGGTCCCGAAGATAATGGATTAGGTTTGTGAGCATCTATTGAATGAGGAGTGGGAGCACCTGAGGAGGTGGGATTGGGTGGGATGCGTCATTACTAACGTATCCATAGAGATGTTAGATTTTTGTTGAGTTTTTTTAGAGGTGGGACCATGTTACTATTGTCACATGGATCATGCACCCGTTGAATCTCTAAGTGATCCCGTAATGTTGGAACATCCCCAAGGTGTGGGACCTTTTCACCTTGGGATGAACCTCTGGAGAAGGCCATCTTGCTTTGAAACTTATAGCACTTGATTTAAGATCAATATGCAAGGCTAAAACATTTGAAAATAACTCTAATCTACTCAACTAATGGGCTTAAAGTCAGAGATAAACAAAATAAAAATAAGGTGATGCACCAAGTATATTGAACAGATAGACCCACTTAAATGCACAATCAACTCCTCACAACAATATTAGATATGCACATGTCTTTCTATCCTCCTCTATTCATGACTATAAATAATAATGCAATTTGTAACAGAAAGGAAATAACTTTTCCACAACTGATATTCAAAGTAACTATATCACTTTTCACATGAATTAAAATAAGATAACTGGGATAAAGGAAGATTAACCAATCACATCAAGGAATTAAACATTCACAAGCTATAAATTGATCAATGATTAACACAATAAACTAGACTTTTCATGGCAAAATATTGTTGTGAATATAACTGAAAGGCTCAAAGTATATGAAGCATTCTTCCAAGCTTGAAGAGTAACTTTTCAAATGATCTAAAATTCTACATAAACTTAATACATTTAACTATTTATAATTTCCAGAGGTTGAGCCATTATAGTTGAACCTTAACTAACAAGTTACTAAAAATAGAGTATATAATAAGTTAGAAGGAACAGGCTCCCATAAAAATAGTAAAATTTTTGCAAAGGTTTGACTAAGTCAACCCTAAAATTTGACTAATTCAGAGCTTGGAACCATCCCAATCATGGCTTCATGGCTTAGCTTGGAACTACAACAGACTTTCTCTTGTTCGATTTTCCCCTTATCTTCCTCCCACATAGCCATTTGGTGGTTGTAATCAATGAAACATTTGATGATTCCTTGCACCTCCTTCTCCTCTGGTCCACATGTATAATGATTTACTATGTCCATTGTATCAATCTCCCTCACAACTTTGGATGGAAACATTTTTAACTTATTCACCACTTTCTTCAACTAACTTATGAAATTCAAGCATGAGACTAACTTGTAAATTGAATTGATATTGAAATTTTAGTCCCTTCATCATCCTTCTTCATCAAATCTTTGAAATTTGATTTAATTTTGTCAACTGGAAGAGCATCAATATTCTCATTGAAAAACTTGCAGTCGATATTATCAAATTCTTTTGAAATATCATTTATACCATCCATTATCTCCACACGTTTATCATCCAACTTCTTGAACAAATCCTACAATACCTAGGATCTACATTCCATATATTTTGAAACTCAAACAATTTAGAAGTATCATCAATTACCCCTTCTTGGAGGAGTAAATATGGGTCCACATCTCTAATCTCTCCCCATGTAGTCAAATTTAGATTCAAATTATTATTATCCTCAGAGAGGACTTCATCTATCTTGTGAATAGAAGTTCTTTAGTTTGTAAATCATTATACAATTCAACAGTTGTTTTGATCAGAGGATTAGCTTCCTGAAGCATGCATTCTATCCATCCATCCACCGATCTTCCCTTCTGACATATCTTCTCAATTTCATGATATGAAATATCATCCAAAATAGAAGAAACTATCAGAAAAGTTGTAGTTGAAGGATCAGTAGTTGGAGTGGGTTGTGTTACTTTCCTTAAAAGGGCAGTAAGTTGTTCAACTTTTGATTTCAATTCATCTTTAGAAGATTTATCTTTATCATACTTCTCAAAACAATTCCAAGGGCCATTTGAACATCTTTTTTAGCACCTTTATGTGTTGCCTTTCCTAATGAAAACCTAGAAATATGATAATCTTATGTCATAATGGTTTCTTTAGTTTTCCCTTCAACGGGGGTAGCTATCTCCATGAACCTTTCTCCTGACTAGTTTATTGATAGATTAGAGATGGTCCTTGGTCATTTGGCATGTCTCTTTGGAGTAGGTTCCAACACACTTAGATCTATCACATCTATAAGAGGCACCTTTTTCTTCTGCTTTGGGATTTGGCGATATAGCCATTCAGGTATAGTAGATGTGGATGAAAGTGGCATGGTTGGTTTGGCACTTGGAGCACTGGATAAAAAATGACACTGGTAATATCAGTTGATAATGAAATAGAGGTGGTTATGATAGATGGGGTGGAGGTGAGAATAGCCTCGGGAGTGGATGCAACAAGACTGGAAGTGGAAATGGAAGGAAATGAAAGTTGCTAAGAAAATGGAGTGGAAACTAGAGACCCAATCATTTCCCCTACTGAGAGGACAGGAAGGGATGAAAACACTTGAGCCATGGATGGGATGGAAAATCAGAGATGAGTGGAGGAGTAGTGGATAATGATGGGGAAAGTGGAGTTGAAGATAGTGACAATGGTAGTGAAGGAGGGTGGAAAATCTAGTGATGCAACTAGAGAATCACTAACTTCAAAAAAATTTGATAGAAACTTTTGAAATAGAATAACTCCCAACAACAAATGAAATCTTCCTATGAGTTATATTGGCCTTTTTGGTAGACCTCTTACCTTTCGTGGGTGTAGGGAGACTTAGTGTTTATTGGGATTCTATTCTTATGGATTGATCTATCCCTTTGGTTGAAATTCCCAAGGTAGCCAACCAATCATATGTCCTTTGTAGAATGGGCCCCGCCCTTTCCTTAGTATTGCAATGTTCTTCTTAGTACCAATTGATCCATGGCAAAGGTTGATTAACAACATTATTGTTCCTATAAATCGGATCCAATACTTCATCATCATCCTCCATTCCTTCCAGAATATCTACAATACCAAATTGTTTAACTTCATCTAAGGTCAACCTCTCATATTCTCATTATCTGATAATAATCTCATCCCGACAATGAATCCAAATATCCTCCAACTGAGGAATGTGAGAACTAGCCAATCATGTTTCACTGAACTTACCCCAATAATCAAAGTTAGTTCTAGGATGGAAACTTAGAAAAGTAAATTCAAACATCTCCCCATCCACATTCTTTGCCTTATAAATGTTGGCATAGGTATACCTTCCTATTGAAATAGGAAACTGGACTCCCACCTTATGTCATTTATTTTGAATTTTATGGTAATCCAACAATTGTCGAACCAATTCTAGCAAGATCCATTTATCGGTAGGACATCATGGTAATTTTCTAGGGGCACCTAGAAATCTTGGAATCTTGATGTATGTGAATGTCGGGAATTGAAGATAGATGGCTCCCCATTCCCTTACCTCTTTAAAAGCTTCATCATAAATTCTCTGATTATACAATTTTTATCAAAACGATAAAGGAGGATAGCAAAAAAACATCATTGACCCTACGAAAATGTTTTTTTCCTTCTTCCATTGTAATTTGAGGATAAAATTGATAAATTTGTGACACACTTCTAACACCTTTTGTATTCAAACCATTGAATTCTCCCATGGCAGCTGCAACATAAACGAGGAAGGAAGTCATGAAGAAGTTTTTAGAAGTCAAGACATTGCTCAACTAAAAAAAATTGAACTACTAATATTTTCCCCATCATATGAACTCCTTATTCTTCTTGATAGTAGCAATATAAAGGAACATCCATTCCTAAAACTCCTTTGCTGAAGTGAGACCGAAACTCTACTCAACAATACAATAAGATCATTTAATTCTTGGATGAAGTCTAAGCGAAACAATGTTTTAGGAAGCTTGATGACATTCTTCGCCAAGTAACTCTTCATTATGACCTTTGTACATAGTTTAGTTTCTTTATCCCAATGTTCAACTACGGCTTCTAGTGAAATTGTTACATATCCTTCAACATCTAGAAGTTTAAATAAATCTTCAAAGAAATTGGCATCCATCTAATCACGACCTTGTCATCATCATCCTTTACCGATTTAGAATCCTTATCAAAATGAGTTGTTGCGGCCAAGACAAACTCAGGGAAATGCATGGATGAAGGAAAACCCGCAACAAGAGTGATTCCATTGTCAAATATGGCCTTCATCCAAGGTTTCTTATTAGGGGCCTTTAATCTTTCCTAGAAGTCTGGCATATCCACTTGTCCAAGATCAGTATCTCTAATATTCCCCAAATCCGAAGATAGGCATGAGTGAGGAGCAACTCCTAAGAATGTGTACTTCATTTTTCCTTTCCTTTGATGAGGAAGTTGACATGAATTCAGAATTCAGAATCTGATTTATCTTTGAAAATTTTATAAGAAACCTTAAAGGTTCTGAAATACCGAAGAAGTTCAAAAGTCCAAAATTAAGAACTCCAAAAAGTTTCAACTCTGAAGTACAAACCTCCGAAAGTCGAAAACTTCACAGTTCCAAAATACTGAAAATCAAACCTCGAAAAGTGGACCTCGAAAGTCCGAAAGTCTTGATAACTCAAACTCCAACCTCAAAACTCTAAAAATTGAACTTCCGAAACTTTGAAAAGCATGGTTTCGAAAAGCATGGTTTCAAACTCTGAAAAGCATAGTTTTGAGAGAGCAAAAATCAAATATTCTAAAGATCTGAAAAGAACTTGTTGCATAATCCTTGGATTTGATGATACTAGATGCCTACATGAATTGAAGCTTACAGTGTTGAGAAAAGAATCAGATGACATGGTTAAATATGAACAAAGTGGATGATAGGAGCTTTCATGCCAAGCAAGAAAAGAAGAATTGATAAAAAGAAACAAACAAGAAAAAACCCTGATTAATCATAAACCAAAAAGAAGAAATAACCTAAAAAATTACCTTGAAAGCGATGCCTTGAAAGTACAAAATGATGTGGTAAAATATGGGTATCGAGAAAAAAACCAAGTGCAAATGAGGTAAAATTAGGGAATCCTAGAATTAATGCTCATGATTCAACATGTGTGTGGGTTGTTGGAAATCAAATGTTTGTGGAAGCTCAAAAATTACAAACCCCAAAACTCCAAAAAGCTGACTTCTAAAATTCCAAATACCTCATAGTTCTGAAACTCCAAAAGGCGAACGTCTGAAACTCCAAAAGGCCAAAGTTTTTTAATTTCAAAAATTTGGGGTTTCGTACTTCAGAACTTCAGGAACGAAATATCCATGAAGGAAACATGAGAATCTAAACCCAAAATTCTGAACTTCTAAAATTTTAGAACTTTGATGTTTCTGAGTTTGAAGACCGATAGCGGAAAATAACAAGAATGACAAGGATAACGTTGAAACTCCGAAAGTCCAAAGTTCCAAAATTTCGGAACTTTGGGTTTTCGGAGTTCGAGAACTCTAAAGCAAAATTTCATTTTGTAATCAACAAAACTCTGAAATAAGAATACTTCTAAAGTTTGAAAATTTAGACCCTCGAAATTTTTAAAACACTTTAAGGCAAGAAATTTTCTTTGTAGGTTCAAGGATTTTGACAATTTTTTGAAAGCACCTTTCTATAGAGGTAATTTTTAAAGGTTAACATTTTTGGCGACATCCAGGGAATGCTTTCCTACTAAGCTTGATTCTAGTAGCCTTAAGTCATCCATTGGGCATGGATTCTATATTGAAATCTTGAAGATAATCTTATCTTCTACATTATTGATCTTGAACTTCTTCAATAATATTATGCAAGAAATATACTAATACTAACGAATGCTTGCACCTATAAATTATCATGGAATTTGAATGAAACATTTGAGGAATTGGGAATCCCGAAACTCTTTTGAAACTTTGAACCTTATTTCTCCTAACAAACCCCCAATGATGATATAATGTGCAAGAACAACACAAAACACAACAAAGGAAAACAAAATGAACAACAACACACAAACATGTGCAAAAGCACTTGGAGGAAAACACCTAACTAAACTGTACATGGGGTGGAATGATCTCAAAAGAAATCTTTGAGATGTATCCCATTCACATGAATGGGTAGTTCTTCTCCATTGAGCCTAGATAGATGAAATGAATTTTCCTCTTTACAACTCGTGATAATGTATGGCCCACTCCAGAGAGCGTCAAACTTGGCGTGCTTTCCTGGTTTGGCTCTATCTTCATCCCATTTGAGAACTAAATATCCCTCTTGAAAATGCATGTCAGATGCCTTCTTATCAAAATATTTCTTAACCTAAGCTTGATGTTGCTCAAAGTCTTCATATCCTTGTTCCGTACTTCTTCCAACTCCATGAGTTCAACAAACCTAACTGTCAGAGGATCATTCTCCATAACCTCAAGCTGATGAGCTAACTCCAAGGAAGGTAACTCCAAGGAGAGAGGAAGTTTTTATTTTCTTCCATATACAAGCATGAAAGGATAATTTTTATGGCCCTTTTAGGTGTGATCTGATCTGCCCATAAAGCAATTTTAAGTTGTGTGTGCTAAGTCCTCCTATTAGTCTCCATTGTGCATTTGATAATCCTTGTGAGGTTTTTGTTGCTAGACTCAGCCAATCTGTTTCCTTATGGATAGTAATTGGATGAATTATTGAGGTAGACCCCATTCTTAACAGCCCATTCACTCAAATTTAGACCAAGAAAATCCATTGCATTGTCTAAAATAATTGTAAATGGAACATTGAACCTTGTCATTATACCTTTTAAGAAATCAAGAATTGCCTTCTCATTGCTCTCCTTCAATGCTACTACTTTTGTCCATCGAGTAAAATAGTTTGTTGTAAGTAAGGACCCATTTATGTTTGTCACTAGATGGAGGATTAATCATTCCAATGAAATCTAACCCCATTAAACAAAGGATTGATCCACTTGAATTGGATGTAGTGGAAGAACTATCAAATTCTGCTTCCTAATGAAAAAGGCACATTCCTTACACTTCCTTACTCATAAACGGGCATCTTTGAACAAATATGGCTAATAGTAACTAGCTCGCATGATATTGTTAGCACTTTTTGTGTAGAATAATGTCCTCCAAATATCCCATTGTGAAACTCTTCTAGTATCTTACTTACTTGTTCCAGTACCACGCACCGAAGGAGAACATTGTTCAAATCCCTTCGAAAGAGAACATTATCTACTAGAACATATGGAATAGACTGAAGATGGAAAGTCTGTCTTTGAAGTTTTATCCATGTTCATAGGAAATATTCTAAGAAAAAGGAAACTCTTCATTTTGGATAACCATTCAACCTGGTCATCACCTTCATCAATGTTTAGGAGAGTCATGTCCTCATCACCTTTTGATTCGTGTCTGCAGCAAGTTCTTTGGCACAAACCTTTACCTCTGACAATTTTGGTAAATTTGATATGTACATCATACTTCATCACCTTCGTGATCCATCTAGCATTTTTTCATTGATCTCTTTGTTCAGATAAATTCCTTGACACCTGGATAAGACACCATCAGATGAATTTTGTTGTTGGACAACATATGCTTGAATTTCTTCAAAGCTCAAATAACCACAAAGACTTGTTTTTCAATGAATGAATATTTAAGCTCATAGTATTTGAGGGATTGATTGAAGAAAGCAATTTTTTGCTCCATAGATCGTCATTTTTTGGGTGAGGATACCTGAAATGATCTCTTGACTTGCAAAATCATAAAGAATAAAATATTTATCAAATTTGGGTTCACCAGCGTGGGAGCTTGAGAAATGGCATTTTTGATGGCTTCAAACATCTCGCTTCCTTTATCCATGAGAATGGCATATTTTTCTTCATCATGGTTGTCAATGGTTTAGCCAATGTTGTGAATTGAGGGATGAATCTTAGCACAAAATTTATGGTTTCCAGAAAACTCTGGAGACCCTTATTTTGACTTGGGAGAGATAAGGACATAATCGAACAAATCCTAGCTAGATCGATTGACAATCCTTCCGCTGAAACAACATGCCCCCACAACTTCCCCTTGTGTACTATAAAAATATATTTCTTAGGATTGAGTGAAACCCAAATTCCCTAAACCTTTGGAACACCTTCCTTAGATGCATGATGTGGTCTTATGTATGCTTAGAGTATACATTTATATCATCAAGGTAAACCAAGATGATATCATTGATTAGTCCCTTAAATGCCATGTCCATGGCTCTTTGGAAAGTAGCCCCAACATTGGACAATCCAAATGGCATTTTTTTATAAGCATATGTGCCCCACTTGGTAGTGAAAGTCATTTTGAATTGATTGGATTCTTGGACCAGAATTTGATTGTAACCCAAATATCCATCGAGCAAAGAAAATATTTGAGCTCCTACCACCGTTTGAAGGATTTTCTCCATTGATGGAAGAGGATAATGATCTTTTAATGAGGCACGAGTTCAAATCCCTGAAATCCACACATAGCCAAATTTCTTTGTTCTTCTTCCTTACAGGGACCAAATTGGATACCCAAGAGGAATGCTTGATAGGAAAAATTATATAGGCCTCAATGAGTTTGGTTAGCTCCTTTCTCATTAGTGGCTCAATTTTGGGATTAATTAGCCTTTGTTTCTAATGAACTAGTTTGGCATTAGGATCCAGTTCGATGGTATGTTATGCTAGACTGGATCAAAACCATGCAAGTCTTTGTAGCTCCATGCAAAAATGTTGTGATACTCTTGAAAAAGTTTTATGAAAGCTTCTTTTTCTTCAGGAGTGCATACTTTTCCGATCTTCAAAAACTTTTCATTTGCTACCTCGACTTCCTCAAAATCTTCTTCTTTGACCACCATGTTAGAGCTTTGTCTTTTGGCTTGATCATCTGAATTAAAGATGGATTCTAGAGTAACTAATCATTTTGGTAGCTTGTTGCTTTTCAATTGTATGATTTGATCACCGTATGCTTCTTGCAACTTTTCTTGACCTTTCGTAGAAAACTCGACTCCTCTTGTAGAAATAGAACAATTTTTTGTCACTATCGAACACTTTCCAGCTACTCACATTATCAAGGACTACATGTCAAACCACCATTTTGACATATTTTCACCCTTCTTTTATGATATCAATAGGTATGTTGTATTGCAAACCAATCATAACAAGCCTATCAACATCTTGATTTTTATTTCTAAGAACCACATGGATCCCAAAAGCTTTGAAATATTCAATCAAATCCTAGACTCATTTTGTATGATATTAAAAGATCATTTTTGGATGCACTGTGTGCCATCACTTGATGAACAACTAACTCACTATCTCAAAAAAGTCAAGGCTTTGATTCCCTTCTTTTGAGCTAGCTGAATTCCTTACACAAGGGCCTCGTATTCAACAACATTGTTAGTGCAACTGAATTGCAACTAGAAAGATGAGAAGTACTTATCTCCTTCTAGAGAAATTAGCATGACACCAACACCAGATCCATTCTTACTCCTTGAGCCATCGAAGAACAATTGCCACAATCCTTTATAATTGCTTTGTGTTTTGACAAGTTGTGGTATGATTTACCTTCTTCGTGAATGCAGTATGTACCCAATCTCATCTCTTCCAAAAGCAATAAATCAGCTTCTTCCTCTACCAATACATCAGTGTAGGGATCATACTGATGATCTCCACTCACTTCATCCAGCATAGTATCGAGGACTTATTCCATAAGAGTGGTTGGTTCATGATCAGCATCTTTTTCTTTTGGATCACCGATGGTATAATTCCCATTTATAGGACTAGTAGTGTAGGGTTATCAATGATTATGGCAGATTGGTTCACCCTTATAATCACTTTGGTTCCATATCGAGTCCTAATAATCATATGTGACCAATCATCCAATAGATAACCACCTATCTTGGCGGTGAAATCTGTGATATGCAGATGCCAAAGAGATGAGGAGATCAATGGCTGATATGTCTTGGGTGAACAACAAACTCAGGCATGTATGGATGGTAAGTTAAATTCCTTTGATAACTCCAACAATTTTAATGGTTGTTCCATCCAGCTAAATAACTACTCTTGCAACTAGCACATATTGTATGGCTAGTACATCTACAATTTGTTTAGGCATGACTAAGCTACTTGCACCAGAATCGATCATGTAATTATGTACTAGGTGGTCGCCAATGATCAGGGAAATATAGAATGGTGGTGGTTTGTTCACTTTAGGAATACTTTTCCTTCCATTTGACCCAAATTCATATCCTTTTTTCCCCATGACCCGATGATCCATTGATTGTACTAAAAATGTTCAGAGCCTCTTGCAACAAGTTTCTTTGAGAAGGAATTGAGAGTGTGTCCCACATGGTAACACTCAAGTTGGTCTTCTTAATTTGTTCTAAAATATTGAAGGGAATTGCTCCTAATTTTCTGACATTTCTTTGGGTGTTAGAATCCTCTTTTGGAAATTTATTGTTGGGTGTCGTGATAGTAAGAAGACCCTTCTTTTCATGTAGCTTGGCTATCATGTGTCTCTAGAAATTTCTTTCTCACCTTTATCAAAATTTGATTGTGGTCGAGGCCGTGAAGTGGATGCTTAATCATCTTTGGAAGGTTGAGATTCCATTACTCTTTTTTTAGAACTAGTGTTTTCCGCCACTTATGAGGAATGTATTCAGCCATGCAAAAATAAAAATCTAATTCAAAGCAAAGTGGTTTCTTCGGGCACTTGCAGTTGATCTACTATTTCTCGCATACATGAATTTTCAGTTGGCTCTTAATGGGTAGATATGCTTTGAACCATAAGGTACTAGCTAAGAACTCCATTAGGGCAAATATTTTTATTTTGAATCGAGAATAGGGATAACACCATTCATAATCTTGAACTAGATTATTCTGGATAGGTACAAGGGCTCTAGAAGAACTAGCAGCAAGAGGATTTCTAAAATTTAGAGGTCTGACATTCATAGCTTGACCTATAGTTTGATTTTGAGGCTGATTGTTCCCTTGAAAAGGAGGGAAGTTAGCCTGATACTACTAATTTTTTGGTTGGTATGGATGATTATATTGAAATTGTTACCTCTTGAGTGCAACGAGCTCATTTCCAAAAGTTTTTCATAGTGACTTGACTTCAAATAGATCACTTTAAGGGGTGGGGGTGGATTGGAATGGTTTCTTAGAAGCTGTTGGAATAGGAGTGATGGTAGGATGAGTTATTGTAAGATCCGGAGACAATGGAATTGGTGGTCGTGGAGCTATCTTTCCAGCCTGAATCAAGGAATTATCCACTCTTATGGAAACTTTGTAGGCATCAGGTAGTGTGGTCCCTCCCATGGACTCGGAACATAATTTCTACATCATTTTCAAGGATCGAAAATATTACAAGAATGCATAATTTTGAGAAGGTTTTATGAGTGTTTCTAATCCTATTCCAAGTCTTTTGGAATAGGAAATTGAAATCACTCATGTATTTGTGGGGAGATCTCTTTATGATACTGAGTTTTCTAAGAGTGACATGTGGTCGCTCTTGTCTTCGAACTATTTACAGAGCTTCTCCCCTTATTCCTCCCAAGTGGTAATAGTTCCAACCTCTAACCCACGAAACCACTAAAGTGTTTTTCCCTTGAAGGAAGTAGCTAGATGTCTGACTACAATGTTGTCTTCTATAACATTATGTATTGCACAAATTTTGGCCACATCAAGAATATGTTCCACATGAGTGATATGAGTTTCCCTGTGTAAAAGGGTAAAATTTTTAGTGCAGCAGTAGGTAGAGGATCTCATGGGATAATAGAAGAGGTTTCCTATATTGAATGTAGGAAATACTTGGTTCCTGACCATTCTACCGAGAGGTTGATTGTTCTCAATAGAGGGGACCTTCCATAAGGAGGAGTTGAATGACCTCCGCATGTGTTGATGTGGTAAGCTGGTGGCATTGAAATGCCTCTTCTTCTTCTTAGAGGAGACAAGGATAACTCAATATGCAGATAATTTCCTTCTTGTCTCGTAGAATCTCTTATCTGAATTCTTCACATATGTTAACACATTGTCTACGAATCCATAGATATGGAGTCACCAGGGACTTTGACTTATACAAGTATAAAGAGAAGTACCAACTCGCTTGCACCTAGCATGCCAAAAAAATTTTCACATGGATCATGCACCCATTGAATATCTGAGTGATCCTGTGTAACATTAGAACATCCCCAAGGTGTGGGATCTTATCACCTTGTGATGAACCTCTAGAGAAGGTCAACTTCCTTTGAAACTTGGAGCACTTGATTTAAGATCAATATGCAAGGCTAAAACATTTGAAAATAAATCTAATCTACTCAACTGATGGGCTTAAAGTTAGAGATAAACAAAAGAAAAATAAGGTGATGCACCAAGTATATTGAACAGATAGACCCACTTAAATGCACAATCAACTCCTCACAACAATATATGATATGCACATGTCTTTAAATCTTCCTCCATCCATGACTATAAATAATAATGTAACTTTGTAACAAAAAGGAAATAGCTTTTCCACAACTGATATTCAAAGTAACTATATCACTTTTCACATGAATTGAAATAAGATAACTGGGATAAAGGAATATTAACCAATCACATCAAGGAATTAAACATTCACAAGCTATAAATTGATCAATGATTAACACAATAAAACAGACTTTTCACAAAAAAATATTGTTTTAAATATAACTGAAAGGCTCAAAGTATATGAAGCACTATTCCAAGCTTGAAGAGTAACTTTTCAAATGATCTAAAATTCTACATAAACTTAATGTATTTAACTATTTATAAGTTCCAGAGGTTGATCCATTACAGTTGAACATTAACTAACAAGTTACTAAAAATAGAGTATATAATAAGTTAGAGGGAACATGCTCCCATAAAAATAGTAAAGTTGTTGCAAAGGTTTGACTAAGTCAACCCTAAAATTTGATTGATTCAGAGCTTTGAACCATCCCAATCATGGATTCCTGGCTTAGCTTGGAACTACCCCATCTTTCTCTTGTTCGGTTTTCCCCTTATCTTCCTCCCACATAGCCATCTGGTGTTTGTAATCAACGAAACATTTGATGATTCCATGTACCTCCTTCTCCTCTAGTCCACATGCATAATGATTTACTACATCTATTGTATCAATCTCCCTCACAACTTTAGATGGAAACCTTTTCAACTTATTCACCACTTTCTTCAGCTGACTTATGAAATTCAGGCATGAGACTAACCTGTAAATTGAATTGATATTCAAAGTTTTAGTCACTTCATCATCCTTCATCAAATCTTTGAAATTTGATTTAATTTGGTCGATAGAAGAGCATCAATATTCTCATTGAAAAACTTGCAGTTGATATTATCAAATTCTTCTAAAATATCATTTAGACCATCCATTATTTCCACGCATTTATCATCCAACTTCTTGATCAAATCCTACAATACCTAGGATCTAAATTCCATAGCTTTTTGAAACTCAAACAATTTATAAGTATCATCAATTACCCCTTCTTGGAGGATTAAATCTAGGTCCACATCTCTAATCTCTCCCATGTAGTCAAATTTAGATTCAAATTATTATTATCCTCAAAGAGGACTTCATCTATCATGTGAATAGAAGTTCTTTAAGTTTGTAAATCATTATACAATTCAACAATTGTTTTGATCAAAGGATTAGCTACCTGAAGAATGCATATCCATTTGTCCACCTATCTTCCCTTCTACCCTATCTTCTCAATTTCATGATATGAAATATCATCCAAAATAGGAAAAAATTGTTAGAGCAGTTGTAGTTGAAGGATCAATAGTTGGAGTGGGTTGTGTTACTTTCCTTAAAAGGGCGTAAGTTGTTCAAATTTTGATTTCAATTCATCTTTGGAAGATTTATCTTTATCATACTTCTCCAACAAATTTCCAAGGGCCATTTGAACATCTTTTTAGTGCCTTCATGTGTTGTCTTTCCTAGTGAAAACCTAGAAATCTTATAATCTGCTGTCATAATGGTTTCTTTAGTTTTCCCTTTAATGGGAGTAGCTACCTCCATGAACCTTTCTCCTGACTAGTTTATTGATAAATTAGAGACGATCCTTGGTTGTTTTTCCTGTCTCTTCGAGTAGGTTCCAAAGATGCTCATATCTATCACATCTATAAGAGGCACATTTTTCTTCTACTTTAGGGTTTAGAGATATAACCATTCAAGTATAGTAGATGTAGATGAAAGTGGCATGGTTGGTTCGAACTTGGAGCATTAGATAAAAAAATGGCACTGGTAATATTAGTTGACAATGAAATGGAGGTGGTTATGATAGATGGGGTGGAAGTGAGAATAGCATTGGAGGAGTGGATGCAACAAGAAGGGAAGTGGAAATGAAGGAAATGAAAGCTGGTGAGAAAATGGAGTGGCGGAGACCCAATCATTTCCCCTATAGAGAGGAAGGAAGGGATGAAAATAATTAAATCATGGATGGGGATGGAAAATAAAAGATTGAGTGGAGGGCAGTGGATAATGATGGGGAAAGTGGAGTTGAAGATAGTGACAATGGTAGTGAAGGAGGGGGTGGAAAATCTTGTGACACAACTAGAGAATCACTAACTTCAACAAATTTTGATACTTGTGTTGTAGAGGACACAACCTTGGAAATGGGAACTTTTGAAAGAGAGGAACTCCCAACAACAAATGAAATCTTCCTAGGAGTTATATTGGCCTTTTGGGTAGACCTCTTACCTTTCGTGGGTGTAGGGAGACTTATTGTTGATTGGGCTTCTATTCTTATAGATTGATCTATCCCTTTGGG
The DNA here is from genome assembly GCA_018340775.1 of Taxus wallichiana var. yunnanensis. NCBI lineage: Eukaryota > Viridiplantae > Streptophyta > Pinopsida > Cupressales > Taxaceae > Taxus > Taxus wallichiana. Next base: position 368,958,966 of record CM031243.1, read on the forward strand.
TGAAATTCCTAAGGTATCCAACCAATCATATGTCCTTTGTAGAATGGGCCCCGCCCTTTCCTTAGTATTGTAATGTTCTTCTTGGTACCAATCGATCCATGGAAAAGGTTGAATGGCAACATTATTGTTCCTGTAAATCGGATCCAATACTTTATCATCGTCCTCCATTCCTTTTGGAATATCTGTAATATGAATTTTTTAACTTCATCCAAGGTTAACTTCTCATATTCTCGTTGTCTAATAATAATCTCATCCCAACAGTGAATCCAAATATCCTCCAACTGAGGAACATGAGAACTAGCCAATCATGTTTCACTGAACTTACCCCAGTAATAAAAGTTAGTTATGGGATGGAAATTTCACAAACTAACTTTAGGACGCCTCCCCATCCACATTATTTTCCTTGTAAATGTTGGCACAGTATACCTTCCTATTGAAATAAGAAACTGGACTCCCACCTTATGTCGTTTATTTTGAATTTTATGGTAATCCAACAATTTTTGAACCAATTCTAGCAAGATCCATTTATCGGTAGGACATTGTGGTAATTTTCTAGGAGTGCTAGAAATCCCGGAATCTGATGTATGTGAATGTTGGAAATTGAAGACGAGATGGATCCCCATTCCCTTACCTCTTTAAAAGTTTCATCATAAATTCTTTGATTATACAATTTTTTATCAAAACGATAAAGGAGTATAGAAAAAAAGGCATCATTGACCCTTTCGAGAAATGTTTGTTTCCTTCTTCCATTGTAATTTGAGGATAAATTTGATAAATCTGCAACACACTTCTAAAACATTTTTGTATTCAACCCATTGAATTCTCCCATGGTAGCTACACCATAAACGAGGAAGGAAGTCATGAAGAAGTTTTTAGAAGTGAAGACATTTCTCAACTAAAAACAAATTGAACTATTGGTATGTTTCCCCATCCTATGAACTCCTTATTTTTCTTGATATTAGAAATATAAAGGAATGTCTGTTCTAAAACTCCTTCACGAAAGTGACACCCAAAACTCTACTCAACAATACAATAAGATCATTTACTTCCTAGATTAAATCTGAGTGGAACTATGTTTTAGGAATCTTGATGACATTCTTGGCCATGTAACTCTTCATTATAACCTTTGTACATAGTTTAGTTTCATTATCCCAATGTTCAACTACGGCTTCTAGTGAAATTTTCACATATCCTTCAACATCTGGTAGTTTAAATAAATCTTCAAAGAAATCAGCGTCTAGCCTAATCACAACCTTGGCATCGTCTTCCTTTAATGATTTAGAATCCTTATCAAAATGAGTTATTGTGGCCAAGACAAACTCAGGGCAATGTATGGATGAAGAAAAACCCGCAATGAGAGCAAGTTCACTATCAAATATGGCCTTCATCCAAGGTTTCTTATTAGGAGCCTTTAATCTTACCTAGAAGTCTAGCATATCCACTTGTCCAAGATCAGTATCTCTAGTATTCCCCAAATCAAAAATAGGCATGAGTGAGGAGAAACTCCTAAGAATGTACAAAACCAAAGTACAAAATGATGTGGTAAAATCAAGGTGTTAGAGAAAAAAACCAAGTGAAAATGACAGGTAAAATTTTGAGTTTATATAGGGAATCCTAGAATTAATGCTCAGAAGCCGACACATGTGGGGTTGTTGGAAATTAAATGTTTTGGAAGCTCCAAAATTGCAAACCCCAAAACTCTGAGAAGCCGATTTCCAAAATCCAAAGACCCTTGCATTCGAAACTTCAAAGGTGAACCTCTGAAACTCTAAAAGGTCAAAGTTTCAAAATTTCAGAACTTAGGGGTTTAGAATTCAAAACTTTAGGAACAAAATATCCATGAAGGAAACGCGAGACTCCAAAACTCAAAAGTCTGAAGTTCTAAAATTTTTGGAACTTTGGGGTTTAGGAGTTTAGAGACCGACGGTGGAAAATAATGAGAATGCCAAGGAGAAATCTGAAATTTGAAAGTTCAAGTTCTAAAATTTCTAAACTTCGGGTTTTGAGTTCGAACTCTAAACAAAAAAATTTTGCAATCGACAAAACTCTAAAATAATAATACCTCTCAAGTCCAAAAATCAAACTTGATGTTTAGAAAACCTTGAAATTTTGAAAACACTTTCGGGAAAGAAAATTTCTTTGTAGGTTTAAGGATTTTGATAATTTTTGAAAGCACCTTTCCGTAGAGGTAAGTTTTAAAGGTTAACATTCTACAAGAACTTTTTGGCTACCCATAGGGAGATGATGGTGACCTTTGAGGATGTATACCAAACTCCACATTTATCCATACATGGTGAGTAGATTTATATCATTAATGAGGAAGGTTGGGATGTTACGATGCTACATTTGTATGGAGGTGAATGATTAGAGATTGTGTTTTATGCTCGAGGATTTTCATATGGGTTACTATATCATGATGAGGAGGAGGATCGTGCCTTAGTAACCATGATGATTTTAGGGATCATTTGTTGCATCGTACTGCATTTAGTGGGGACCAATTTTCATGGATTTTGACTGGTGTTGTAGGAGAAATGATGGAGCATGGAAGAGTGTCCGTTTGGGCCCCTAATTTGTTAGCAGCAGTATACATGGAGTTATGGTCTTGGAGGACCAAACACAAGTTTTGTGTGGATATATAATTTATGTTAGAGTGTTGGGCCTATGAGCACATTGCTTTCATGGATGAGATGGGTTTATTTATATCATCAAGTGGGATTCATGAGATGGAGGTCATACCATGAGTTATAGGGCCTATTGTAGACAAGGATTATTACATGGCTCATGGTTGGCTGCAAGGAGGTAATGTGATTTGGACGCATCTATGGTTTCCCAATATGGCCTAATATAGTGAGGGAGTTTGTGGATAATGTGGTAAGTAGGTACGAGGGCAGAGGGAGGGTGAGTGGGAGTTGATCAAATTTGGCCGTGTTAGATAGAAGATTGGTTTAGTATAGGATTTATCAGGTAGTGCTGCGTCTACCGGAGGGATGATGTGGAGACAGATGTGGCACTACCGGTTCTTAGAAAGTTATTAGATATAGTGGATGAGGAGTGGTTGTTTTTAGGGTAGATGCGTATGGAGTCTTAATAGGGGATGGTTCTGGTGTGAACGAGGCCTTCGTAGCTTGGTGGTAGGGGTAGTTATTTGGTTTTGATAGGCGAGTGTGATCTGTGTAGAGGTTGCACCTTAGGAGGGTGGTGGTGGTGGTGAGTTCAAGATGTGGAGGATAGGGTGGTTGTGTTGGAGGCTATGGTAGATTTTTTTTGGGACCAAGAATGTCATAATGGTAGCTAAGAGAGATGGATTAAGTCAAAATCTCACTACCATACAAAGCGGAGCTTACATAGGCTAGAGTGACAGAGATAGATATCGACATTAGAGAGAGGCCTTGCAAAATGCCTTCAAAGTGACAAGTTCTTATATCTCATGGGCTGAGGTATAGAAGGCTAGAGCTAGACTAGTGGTTAGATGGGTCCACCTGGTAGTATGGGTTTAGCCAACTACTAGTCGTTATGTGAGGAGCTTAGATATTATGAGGAGATAGTATGATGGAGGCTGCCAAATGAGCCTCACTATGGTGTATCTAGCGTAGAGATAGATGGCACCATTGAGTAATGTTGTGAGTGTTAAACAACCATCACATGGTCTAAAGGGAGGTCCTAGCAGAGGATCTGATAGAGGCCTAGGTGGTGTCATGGGAGCAAAGTGGGAGTATTCGCTTAATGATGTCTAGTTTAATGTATAGATATGTTTTGATAAATGGGGCTCTTTTAAAGCCCTTTTTAGATGCTATATATTTTTATACATGGGGTTTTTGAGAACCATGGTAATTATGAGTATTTTTGTGTGTGTGTGTGTTGTGTGTGTGTGTGTGTGTGTGTGTGTGTGTGTGTGTTTCTATATATGTATGTGTGTGTGTGTGTGTTTTTGTGTGTGTTTGAGCTATGTGTTGTGTGTGTGTTTTGTGTAATGTGATATGTATATATATGTGTTTGATGATGATTTTACTAGTGATGATGTGTAAGATATGATGTGATTTTTTCATTTTAGAAATATTTTTGTGATTTTTGTTTAGAATGTATGATTTAGATTATAAATTAGAAATATTTGTATGATTTAGATATAGATTTTAATGATTTTAATGTTGTCGTGACAAGCGATGATCTTTTTGTATGATTTATACATTGTAGATGGGTAAGAGCAGAACGTGAAATGTTTGCATTTTTATTGTCCTGGATATACATATGGTGTGATGGTAAATTGATTTGTATGATACTAGGCATGTGACCCTATACTAGATGTTAACCTATGACTTACAAGGTTAGTCTTATTAGGATCATAGATGTATATGAGGTCGTCATGTTAATCCTTTTTGACATAAACAAAGTATGTATGTAGCGAGCATGAGAAAATGGGTTCTTCATGACATTTCCCTAGGATTTTTCCCCCACTCATTGTATTTGAGAAATATGATCGATGTGGTAATATTGTATTTGAAAGTAAAGTTGACCGATGTGGGAAGCTTTCCTGGGATGATGTTATTTTTATTTGATTTTAACATGAGGGATTATCAATTAAAGCCATGTTTTAACAAGAGGATTGATTGATATGGGAAATACTTTGTTGGATATGTAATTTGATTAGGTAGCCATCCTTCAAGGGAGTGGTCTACAATTTTATTGACTTTATTTTTATGGTAGCCATCCTTGAGGGAGTGGTCTACATATTTATTTGATATGATTTACATTTGAATAGTCATCCTTTGAGGGATCGGTCTATATTTTAATTAAATACATCCCATAGATATTTGTGACTTTTGAGCTAAGGGTATCTTGGGTAACCATTAGAAGGGGATAAGATAAGCGTGTGAGATACACATATATCTTTTTGTGTTGATTGATGGTGGAGTAATGATAGTGGGGTTCCTAGCCATGATTAAGGAACTTTCCATGAGGAATATTCTATGAGCATAGACATGGTGCCCATATTTAAGGTTTTGATAGGTATGTTGACGGAAGACCACATGATTCCATATCATTACGGGAGTGATAGGGTGTGTGAGCTAATGAGGGGAGATCATAGTTAGATTCATGTATCATAAATTGATAAGTTAACATTAGAATAGCCACAAGTGTAGTGCATTGAGAGGATCCTTTTCAGTTTTACCATCAAGGGAAGTTAAACGAAAATCCTTAAACCCATATTTATGAGTGATAATGTATGGTTCAAGCCAATTTGGAGAAAAACTCCATGTTCTCTTTTCCATATTAGTGACATGTTGGTTTTCTTTGCGAACAAGATCACCAACATTGAAGTCATGTTGTTTAAGGTGTTTGTTATAAGCACGTTTGATGCATTCTTGATAGACATTGATATGTTCAAGTGCAGTTAGATGACATTCATCTAACAATTCTAGTTATGATAGAACACTCTTGATGATAATCCTCGCCAAAGATGAAATCTCCGAGAGAGACACACGTAGTGAAAGGATTTTGACTTCAATAAGAATAATAAGACTTTAGTTCCATAAACTAATGAGAAGGTTTGTAGTGCCTATAGGAGTTAAAATCTTGTTGATAAGCCCACAAGGTGAAGGGAATTTGGAGATGTCAATCCCTTCCAGTTTGATTGACTATTTTCATGAGGATTTTTTTAGTGTTTTATTAGAGGATTCTGCTTGACCATTTACTTGTGGATAATAAGGAGATGAAAATCGAGTTTGATGTTATAAGTATCACAAAGTTTTTAAACAATTTTGTTTTTGAATGATTTACCGTTATCTATGATGATTTTGTGAGGAATGTCAAAATGACAGATAATGTGATGATGGATGAAGTCAACAATTTTATCTACTTTAGTGGAAATGAGGGGAATAGATTCCACCCATTTTGTAAAGTATTCAATGGTTGTGATGATAGAATTGTGTCATTGTGATGAGCGAGTGTTGATAATACCAATAAGGGATAACCCCATTGATAAAAAGGTCATAAGTCTTGAGCTATTTGGAGATCACATCTAGTTGATGATCTTGTAATGTGATCATTATGATATAGTTTGGAATGCATGGTTTAAGTGGACTAAAGTTTGTGACACGTAATACTTTTTGGGTGAGGAGATAGTGACGAAGCTTGGAAGTTGTGAAGTACATGGCACAACACAAATTTTTATCTTTGGAATAATGTGTTTCTTACTCATGGAGGGTGTGGATAATGTAATAGACAATATGTTCTTTACCATGTTCATCTTGATGTGTAAGCATGGCTCCTAAGGCATGTTCTGTCATGGATATGTAAAGATAGAACAGATCCTCTCTCATGGGGGCATGAACACGAGTGGTGATAGGATATATTATTTGAGAGCATCAAGGCCTATTGAAAATTATCATCTAACTTAAATTGGATGTTCTTTTAAGAAGATGATGGAAAGGTTGACAACAATGATCGATAATTGAGAAATGAACCGACGAATGGATTTGAACTTCCCTTGAAGACTACAAATTTTCTTAAGATTAGATGGTGGGGAATTTTAATGATAGATTTGACTTTGGCTAGATCAAATTCAATTCTTGATATATATTATAAATCCAAGGATTTTTCTTGTGAGAACTCTAAAGACACATTTTGCGGGATTAAGTCAAAGAAAGAATTGTAATAGACGTGCGAAGATGAAATCCAAAACAATGAGATGGTATATTCGGTGTTTAGATTTACCTAAGACATCATCAACATATTATTCTATGGTTTTATGGATAAGATCATGGAAGATGTAGGTCATGGCATGTTGATATGTGGCTCCTACATTTTTAGGCCAAAAGGCATTACTCTATAGCAGAAAGTTCCCCATGGGGTGATGAAAGAGGTCTTGTGTTGATCTTCTAGTGTGATAAGGATTTGATTGTAACTAAAAAAACCATCCATAAGGGATAACATCTCATGGCCTATTGTTAAATTGACAAGTTGGTCGATGTTGGGAAAAGGAAAATCATCTTTAGGGAAAATAAGGTTAAGATCCTAGAAGTTCATGCAGATGCACAATTTTCTAGTGGATTTGACCTGATGGGTAAGATGTTGAAATACATTTTGGATAATCAATAGGTAGGATGAAATTGTTTGAAAGAAGACGTTGGAGTTCATCTTTGACTAGTAGCACAACGCTAGGATGTATTTTACAAAGTTTTTGTTTCACAGGTTTAGCACCCGGGATTATAACGATGTTGTGGATGATGATGTTAGGGTCTATGCTTGGCATGTCACTATAGGACCATGTGAAGGATTAACTGTGTTTAAATAGGAAGGAATTCAATTCTTGTAGTTCACACAGTCTAAGGCTTAGCCAATTTTAACAAATTTTTATTCTTGAGGTGTGTCGATATTAACATTGGTGGTTGATTCATTAAGGAGTGTGGATGTGTCAAGGGGTAGGGATTTTTGAAGGTGGTGATCATCGACCCCCATATAAGTTAAAATAGTTTTATTTCGTGGTAGTGGATAATTTCGATGGTAGGGAATTTCTCCTCTATCATGTGTGGTAATGAGAGAGGAATAGTTTCAATTTTTTATGGGCTTGATAAGTCAACATCCAAGTGAGATAGTATTGATAAAAAAATTAGGAGGAATGGATATGGTGTCGTCATCATTGGAGAGTGGATATGACGATGATGAAGGTGTCAAGGGTTCTGTTGTGGATGATGATGGCTTTGAAGAAGGGAGCTTGAAACCGAGACCATATTTCTTGTGAGTTTTTCTCATATTTTCAAAGGGGATGTCGTGTAGACCTTGTACATAATGACCTAAACCAAATCCTTTCAGATCACAATGGTAAAGGTATGCACGTGTAAAACAAGGCCTATCTAGGAATGAGAAGTCTGAGGAGAAGGGCTTAGTGTGTGGTGAGTATAAGATGAGATGAAAGATGGTCGATGTCATTGTATACTAATTATTTTTGTAAGAATGGGGGTCGAAGGGAATGACATCACCAACATTAGGCTTGTAGAGTGGCTTTTTTCATGTCTCGTAGAGTAGCAAAAGGTATATAAATTTCTTCCTTGTTGAACTTAAGACTCCAAATTTTCTCCTAAGGTATGTATCACCTCCTTTCTTGGTTATAACTTACCATTGGCTCATAACAACAAACGTATCATCTTCAACCAAACAAAATCAATCTATTTGAGCATTAGGAATAGTGACACTTCATAGTTTGCAAATTTAGGAACTTACAATGGAAGAAATTGTAATGAAATTACTTTATAATTCATATTATGAGAAACAATAGAACACCAAATAACACAATATTTTAGAATAATGATCTCAATATGCAATTAGAATAGCTTCGCCACTTCGAGGGGGCAACCTCCAAACCATATAATAAGACTCAAATGCTCAAATGATAATGAAATACTACCTACAATCCCCTATATATACTATTCATATGTTATGGCCATCACCAAGGATGACCTATTAAGCATGAGAAAGTATAAATGATATAATAAAATGATATGGTAAGCCACAAGTTAGCTACTCATATCCTAATACAAGTAATAGGTTAAGGGTGTAGCATGCCCTTCCCCTTCAAACCAACATTGTCCTCAATGTTGAATAATCTGGATGTTGCTGCAGAAAACCTTCATCCTCCTAGGTTGTGTCTTCTATGCTCATATTCTTCCACTTGATCAGATATTCCTTAATGTCTCTGGTTCTTAGCCTCTTAGTACGTGTTTGCATAATCTTCTCTGGCTCCAAAATGATTCTTCCTTCCTCATTAAGTTTTGGTAACTTTTTCTGGGCTTCAAATTTCTTTCCAATAACCTTCTTCAGGCATGAAACATGGAATATTGGGTGTATGTGTGAAGATGGAGGCAACTCTAGTTTATAAGCAACACTGCCAATTTTTTGTAGAACCTGATAAGGGCCATAATATTTAGGAGCAAGTTTTTTGTCCTTTTTCTATTGCTTTAGGGACATCTATTTGTAAGGATGGAGACGTACAAAAACCCAGTCACCAATTTCAAAATGTCTTTCACTACGGTGTTGATCTGCTTGTTGTTTCATCTATTTTGTGCTAATGCTAAATTCTCCTTCAAACTAGCCAAAACCTGTTGTTGATGTTGAATGTGTTCCTCAACATCTCTGACCTTAGTTTTCACCCTCAAGGAGGAAGTGATAGAAGGTGGATGGTAACCATATAATGCTAAAAATGGGGTCATTTGAGAAGAGGTATGAAAAGATGTGTTATACCACCATTCTGCAAGTGGTAGCCATTTAATCCACCTTTCCTACTTATCTGATACAAAACAACGTAGATACCCCTCTAAGCATTTGTTGACCACTTCCATTTGCCCATCAGTTTGAGGATGATAAGATGAACTGTGAGCTAGCTGAGTACCCAAACATGAAAATAATTCCGTCCAAAAATTACTTGTGAAAATAGGATCACGATCACTTACAATTATCTTTGGGGTTCCATATAGCCTTTGAACTATCTCCAAAAAAATAGTTACGACTATACTGGTTGCAAATGGATGTGATAGGGCACAAAAATGGGCATATTTTGTGAGCCTATCCACAATCACGAAAATAACATTCTTACCCTCTGAACAAGGCAATCCGGTGATGAAATCCATGGAGACCTCCTCCCATCTTTGGCTAGGAATTGGTAAGGGTTCATGAATAGACACGGTGTCTTAATTGTTTCCCCTTTGTTCTGTTGGCACACTAAACACTCTGATACAAACTTTTTACATCCCCTTGAGTCCTTCCCAAAAGAATTCTCTTTTTATTCTATGATATGTCTTCAAAAACCCAGAGTGTCCTCCAACAGGTGAGGCATGTAGCTCTGCAAGAATCTTATGCTTCAACTCAAAATCTTTACTCAAGTATAACTTGTCCTTGTACCATAGGGCATTACCTTTCCACTCAAATTTGTTAGATGTCATAGATCCTTGCTTGATATTTTGTATTAGAGATTGTGTATCCTTGTCTTGATCCCATTCCAATCTTGCTTCATCCACCCAATCGGTCATCAACATGGACATTCCACATAGTAAGGCATCTGCGGATGTATCCCTTCTAGACAATGCATCAGCTACTACATTTTCTTTACCCTTTTTGTATATGATTTCAAAATCATAACCCAACATTTTTGTTACCCACTTTTGTTGTTCCTCAAATGATAACCTTTGCTCCAAAAAGTATTTGAGACTATCATGATCAGTTTTTACCTTGAAGTGTCTACCCATGAGATATGGCCTCCATTGCTTGACCGCATGAAGAATAGCCATCATTTCTTTCTCATATACAGAGTTTGAGAAGATATTTTCCTTTGAATTGGTGACTCTCAAATGTAATTGGTCTTCCTTCCTACATTAGAACTACTCCCAATCCTGATCTGAAGCGTCACATTCAACAATGAAGGTTTTTGAGAAGTTGGGAGTAGCCAAAACTAGGGTGTTGCACATGGCTTCCTTCAGTTTGCTCAAAGGATTTAGTGGCTACGTCTATCCAATGGAAGGCATCCTTCTTTAGCAATGCAGTGAGTGGGGTTGTTATTCTACCATATCCCCACACAAATCTTCTATAGTACCTGTTAGTCCTAGGAACCCACGAAAGATTTTTGAGATTTTTGGGCCTTGGCCATTCCACCATAGCTTTGATCTTCTGAGGATCAACTTTGACGCCTTCATGGGATACAATGTGACCCAAGTACTCTACCTCTTGTACACCAAAAGAACATTTGGATGGCTTTGCATAGAGAGTATGTTTCTCCAAAACTTCCAACACTTTATTTACATGTTGTAAGTGTTCTTCCCATGTCTTACTGTAAATCAATATGTCATCAAAGAAAACTAATACAAATTTCCTTTAAAATGGCCTAAAAATAGTGTTCATCAAGCTTTGAAAGGTTGAGGTGCATTTTTAAGACCAAAAGGCATTACCAAAAACTCATAATGGCCCCTCATGAGTCTGAAAGCTATTTTATGAACATCTTCCTCTTTTATTCTAATTTGATGGTACCCGAATGAAGATCTAATTTTGTGAAATAAATAGCACCATGCAATTCATCAAGTAAATCATCAATTACTGGAATAGGAAACTTATCTTTGATGGTGTACTTGTTGAGTTCTCGATAATCTAGACACATCCTCCATGTTTCATCCTTCTTACATACCATGACCACTGGTGAAGAATATGCACTCTGGCTATGCCTGATGATACCTACCTTCAACATTTCCTCAACCATTTTCTCGATCTCACTTTTTTGGGAATATGGGTATCTGTATGGTCTAATGTTAGGTGTTTGGCTCCCTGGAATCAACTGAATGGCATGATCATGATCCCTAACTGGTGGTAGTCCCTTTGGAATTGCATCAAAAATAGATGAGTGAGCATCAACAATCTTCTGAAGATCGGGTGGCATTGAAGACTTTGTATTTTGTACTTCTATGGAAAATAACTTTGCTATAAATCCATCTACTCCTTTTCTAAGAACCTTCTGCATCTGATGAGAGCTAATAATCTATGGAGACTTAGCTACCATCCCATTCAATTGTATTGTCCTTCCATCTGAATGAAATCACATGAACAATTCTTGGAAATTCATCTCTATAGTACCTAAGGTTGTGAGCCATTGGACACCCAAAACAATATCTTCCCCTCCCATAGAAATAGCAAACATAGGTGAGTCTAACATGTAGTCTCCCATGGAAATCTTGATACTATGGCACTTTCTATGCACTTGACTATCCCACCATCCGTAATCATAACTTGCATTTATGGAGCTGGGTAAATAAAACAATTGAGGCGGGCAGGTAACTTACTATTTATGAAGTTATGAGTACTCCCGAGTCAATCAACACTGTCACCTTCTATTTTTTTGAGATAGCCAATAACCTTGAGTGTTTGAGGAGTACTAATACCTGACAATGCATGGCAAGAAATTGTAGGTTGGTGATCCTCTACTTCATCTTCTATTGGTTCCTCAACCTCTCCTATAATTTCAACTTCCTCATCATCCTCATTACCTCCATCAATATAGAACAACTTCTTCTCAGCACATTTATGTCTGGTCCATATTTTCTATCACAGTTAAAACATAATCCTTTTGCTCTCTTTTCTTCCATTTGTTGAGGAGTCAGTCTAATTGGCCTAGCAAATGAAGGGGAAGAGATACTATGGTCTCTGGTGTTAATGAAAGGTGGCCTCCTACTACAAAGAATTTTTCCTCTACACGACATGCCATGATAATAGAATCAGAAAGCTTGAGTGGATTAAACATATGTACCTCATGCTCGATGTGGTCCTTAAGACCCCAAGAAATAGGTCATTCAGATTCTCTTCTAGAATATTCTCCACCCTTAAGGATAGGTTCTGGAATTGATGCACATAATCTTTGATTGATCTTGTTTTTCGTAACTTTTCTAATTGACTAAAGTAGTTCTCTAAAACATTGGAACTATAGTGCAATTGCAACTCCTCGGTAAAAACTATCCAAGTGACACTGAGACCATTCTTCTGCCTCTAAGCACATAACCATCGATACCAAACGAATTGGTTGGGTTCAAGATACAGGGATGCCAATGTCACCTTTTGTCCTGATGGTGTTTGATGTAACTCAAAGAAGTTCTCCATTTGATTTATCCAATTCGAGGATCCTTACCATCAAATTTGTGCATATCCACTTTCGGCATCATGTTTCGTGGTTACGAATAAGTTGGATTCTGATTGGGCTGGAAAAGTGATCCAACATGGTTATTTTGTCCATGATTTTGAACTGAAGATCCTCCTTGGTTGATATGGGCTAGATTTGGGCCATATTTTTACCCTTTACATGTTGCATGATATCATCCAACCGATGATTGATTTGGTCTATGTCTCCTTTAGAGGCCATCTCAGATTGTACATTTCGTAGCTCATACTCAAGTTGGCTCACCTTATGATCAAATGAGGTAAACCCTAGTGCTTTGAGGAATTTTATTTACCCCTTCTGACTCCATCTCTTCAATCACTACCCCATATTTATCTAGGGTTTTTGAGTAACAGATTCTTTTTGCTCTTGTGAAAGGCCCCATATGATGATGTCAAACCTTAGGGTTTAGGGTTTGATACAAATTCGGTCAAATAGGAAAAAACTAAGAGAAAATACTAATACTATTTTTTTGAGAGCTTTCCGAAAATGTAAAGAACTTGAAAATATTCCACAATTTGCACCCTAGGGAGCGATTTTATGAAAAACCATAAATTTGTAATAACTTTTTCAAAATAAATCAAAAAGTCTAAAATTTTAGGGAACCTTACTTGAAATGTTTTCACAACTTTGGTAAAAATATATCCCACCAATTCACTCTAGTTCACAATATATGGTGGAAACAAAAAAATTAGGGTTTTTGCCTAATTTTGGCCCAAATCGCAGCTCTGATACCACTTGTAATGAAATTACTTGTATAATTTAGATTATGAGCAACAATAGAACACCAAATAACATAATATTTAGAATAATGATCTCAATATGTAATTAGAATAGCTTCGCCACTTGAGGGGGCAACCTCCAAACCATATAATAAGACTCAAATGCTCAAATGATAATGAAATACTACCTACAATCCCCTATATATACTATTCATATGTTATGGCCATCACCAAGGCTGACCTATTAAGCATGAGAAAGTATAAATGATATAATAAAATGATATGGTAAGCCACAAGTCAGCTACTCATATCCTAATACAAGCAATAGGTTAAGGGCGTAGTAGAAATCTTTATGTTTTCTTGAACCACTCAATGTTACACTCCTCCCAATGATGTAAAGCTTCTTTAATCCTTGAATATAGTGATGAGAGGGTATTACCTTAATCAAATAGTAACACATTCCCGATCAACTATCAAAACATAGTCCTAGTCGGGTTTGTCAATGAAACCCCCAACATGCAAGAGGAGACAACATTTATATGGGTTTAGCTCCTTGTATTTTTTTATCAACACCCTTACACTCACTTGGATATTAAATAATCTCATGCATGTTTTCCACAGGTCAAATAATCAAAAGAATGCCTCCCTGCTTTTGCACGGTCACATCCTCTCAAGGTTTCAACATTACAATGGTCTTTAGTATTAAAATAACATAACAATCTACTTTGTTAGAGGATCGACACTATAGTCTCAACCTAGTTCATGATTCATGTACCATGAATCATGCATATATGCTCAAAACCAATCACAAAGTGAACAATTCACAAGAACCACCAAAAATAAACTCCCAAGAGCTTAATTCTCATCATACATCTTGAGGTCACCTTGAATAGAAACTTTGAGATCAAGAATGCATGTTAATAAACACCAAAAATATGTAAAGAACTATCACAACACTTAGTTAATACAAAAATCATGCAAGAAAACAATAAAATTGAGTTTTCCTCCTTTCCTCTTTCTTGAAACTTCACAATTTGATTCATATCTGAGTAGAATGGGTATTTTCAGTTACATTATGCTTTTTATCTCCTCTCCATCACCCTCACTTCGATATTCTTCTACATTGATCGATTCTGAACATGAATTGTCATGAGATTCCCTTCATGGAGGTTACTTTACCTAATAGGCCTAAGTTTGGCATGACCAACTCTTCTCATGACATACGACCTAGAAGGTCCTAATACTTCATGTTACCTCATTCCACCCCTTGTACATTTTTTTCAGGTCTCAAGAGTTCATTACAACCCTCAAACTAAGCCAAAATGGCCAAATATTATAATATTGCAAAATGAGAGGAAAAGCTTCATTTGAATTTTGAAAGACCCACAACTAGAATAACCACTCATACTGACACCTAGTGACTCCTACGAATCATGAACACACCTAAAAAACCTTTAAGTTATGTCTTAATGGTTTATTTAGATAGATAGGATGATGTGCTGCATCATATGAGGATGGGAAGGAGGGGAAGAAATATGAGGAGGAGAAGAAGGAGGTGGTGACACATGAGGATCTAGGGATATGATTCAAACAAAATGGCTGATTAAAGGCAAGAGGAGGCGAGAGTTGAGTGACCATGGTACTTGTTGGCATAACTTGATCCTTTTTGGGGTGAAAGGAATCAAAATTCACCATTATTTTTGGATTAACATAAGTAGAAAACTTCTCTCCCCTTTCTCACAAATCTAAATTTTATGGGCCTTGTAGGTGCCTTTCCTTTATCTTTAGGGTATTGAGAGATGCCCACTACTATTAAGCCTATCACATCGGGATGATGTGATGGTTGACTAGCCACTTACTTGGATCTGATTCCAAGTATCGGATCCAATCATCTGTTATATTTAAAATTTGTGTGGCATGCTCCTTTATAGAAACATTTTCCTTCTCAAAAAAAATTAATGGTGGAAAGCCCAAAGTTTCAACCTTTGTTTGAATGTATATGCGATCTAATATATCGACATCATCTACTACATCTTTAGGAATTCCTACAATATTATAATTCATGACCTCTTCTAAGTTCAACCTATTGTAATATTTTCTCCTTATAGAAATATCAATCCTTAAAATCAATCTATATGTCTTCAATTTCAAACAAATGCGGATGTAAAAAGTTTCCAAATTCTTCATTACTCCCTTGTATTCAAAACCAAACCTTGCATGGAAGGATTTGAGGGGAATTATCTACATTTCATAAGAAATGCTATTGGCCTTGATGAAAAACGAGCACATATAGTGACCAATTAAGATAGGGAAATGAATTCATGCCTTGTGCTTTCTCTGTTGAAATCTGTGTAGGTCCATGAGTTATCTTCTCAATTCCACCAATATTCCACTTATCACTTAGGTATCTTGAAATATATATGGGGATCCTTGAAATCTCCCCACTCAAATGTAGGTGAAAGTTGGGAACTACAGGAAAATACACCCTTAATGAGACATTGCATTCTAGGCCAAATCGGTAGATCGACACTTTGATAGATCCTTATCCAATTTGCATATGATGTTATAAAATAAAACCTTTAATTCTCTTGAAATCTTGAGACTTTCTTGAAAATTCAATTGAGGGTAGAAGTCATAGAATCAAGATAAGTTTCATGATCCTTTTGTATTGAACCCAAGATATATCCTCATTCCCATTGCAGCATAGGTTATATATGACATCATGTAGAATTTTCCCGTCATATGAACTTCCTTAAGTTTCTTGTGTAAGCAATCATTGATAAATTATCCCCACCTAAAATATTAGTTATTCTTCCTTATAATATAGATGAACGATGCATCCATTCTTGAAAATATTTATCCCGGTAAGACCAACAACTCTTCTAAGTAATGTGATGATGTCATTAACTTCTAGAATGAAGTCACTCCGAGGCAAGGTCTTATGGAACCAAATGACTTCAGGATTTCACTTCTTTAGGTAATTTTTGTTCAAATGTTTAATACAATTCAAGGAATCGTCATTCCAAGCATTTTGTAAATCAATTTCCACATGCTCATTAAGGTAGGGAAGCGTAAGCAATTCATCAAAATAGTTTGCATCTAGTTGATCACTACTTTTGTGTCTTGATTTTAACTTCCTTGGTGTCACCATCATAGTGACTTACTACTTATGAGAATGGGTTCATGGCATTGAGCTGAAATAGGAATGGTTACATCTAGGTGAATCCACTTGTAGACACATGTTTTTGGCACCCCCATGCCTTCACCTTGTGTTCACCTCTCTATGTCACCTAGCATGTTCATCCTTCCCTTCCCTATTTTAAATTATCCACTTTCCCTCCTAAAATTCCCATCCTACATAATTCCCCCTTTCCCCATTTTAAATTATTTATTAAATCATTTATTCCCCTCTCCCCCTAAACCTATTTAATTAACCCTTAATCCCCATCTCTACCCTAATCACCCTTCATTTACTACCCCCTTAGATCCCCACTACCTCTCATCATTAGGCCTCATTTAATCCTCCCTAAGATTCCCCATTACTCTCTTTAACTCCCCTCATCATTTCCATCCTCCACTACTCTCCTCCATGCCTCATTAAGACACCCTGGAAATGGTTAAATGCCACACTTAAACCTATTTTCGGCCCCCTTTGCACAAAATTTATATCTTCATTGTAACTCCCTTCATATTTTTGTAGTCTTCGATGATTGAATCGGGTCTCGTCAATCCTACTTAACTACATGCACCCCTCCTCTCTCGAGGCTAGAAACTTTGATATTTCTTATATTCTTCTTAATTGTTGCTTCATGTATCATCCTTTAAACTTCTACCACCACATAGATCATCTTGTTATCTCCTTGCACGTCATCTTTGGAGATTTTATCATTGTGAAGATTATTTGGAGATTTTGTTCATGCGTGTTTCCTTCTATTTTGCAAGATTATAGGTCTTCTTGGAGTTTTGTCTATCCTTTCAACTATTTACGATCATCTAAATCCATCCCCATATCCTATCAATTTATTAAACTCCCATACTATGCTCCAGTCATTATCAACCCTGCGTGATCACTATCGATTCACCCCTACCTCTAACAAATTTTTCATCATTCATATCTAATCCTATCCATAAATATCCATGCATCCACAATCTGCATCCCATAATCTACTTCAATCCTTGCCTCTATGTCTTTGTTCAATCCTACATAGGTTGTCATTAATCGTGTCAATTTTCCTTGGGTCTTCGTTGACTTGTTTCCAATACTTATCAAATCTACCATCTATCACATTCCTTCATCCCATCTTCATTCGGAGATCCATCTTATCATTTTAGTATCTCTTAGTATATTAGGTCTTTGTTTTTGTTCATCTACATCTTTCCATTTGCTATCGATTATCAATATATTTTTATCACGAGGGTTGACATCCATCCAAGGAGTTCTAACTTCTGGGACCGAATTCCTTGGGAAACCCTCCATCTCTATTAATAACCCTTTTTCATCTTTTAGCTTTATTTGTTGTGTAGGTCATCGTAGCTGCAGCTCTTCTTTTGCGCCCATACCATCCTCATTGTCATTCATATCAATATTTCCTTAAAACCTCCCATATTTTGAGGTTTCTATATTTCTCATTCGGTTTTCACTAATCTAGAACAAGAGGCATAGAAATTTTTCAAACGTTCTGGCATGCCCGGTGGGATCCCCCTCTTATTGGTGAGGTCTTTCCTTTGTTTTCATTTTCTTTATTTTTTGTTCGATATTCTTCTTTCTACAAATATTGCAGTAGCGCTTGCTCATTCATGTGCTTTATAGGTTGGCTTGCGTGGGTTGTTGGCTCTTATGATTTGAAATCAAAAATAAAATAAGGAATAGTGTTATCTAAGTTTAACTTGTTTTTTCTCCTCGTCTTCTTTTTATTTTCTTCACATCTCTTGTATGGTGTCTTCATTGAATCTCCACACTTCGTTTTGGATCATAAAATAACATCCTCATTGTTTTCTTTCTCACATAGTATAACTAGGGGGCTGATCCTTTGCATCAACATTATTTCACATACATCTAAACTCACACATTAATTTACAAATTTGAGACATCATCTTCCCAGGAGGAACTACTGGGATTTCATCACCCAATAGGAAATTCGTCATAGTGTTATGGCCACGTTACAATTTTTTTGGTTGCTGGTATATTGGCTAAGCACCTGACACCCTTATCGTTGTGGTGTGTGAAGTGTGAGGATAAGCCCCTATATCAAGCCATGTCTTGGTATTCTTCACAGAATCGGGTCTCGCTTATATGTGGGTATATGAGGACCCCAACCAAAACATCCCAAACCTAGCCTAAGAATGGCCATTTCGTAGGTTCCCTCTAAACCTTCTTATTTTATTTTTCACATTTCTAATAATAAAGATAATTAAATTGTGTTGTGTGACTTGCTCATTTTAGTAATAAATAGCATAGGCTTTTGGTTGGTTGTTTCATGCCCATTCTTACATGGTCATAGACTAGAAAAATGGAACAAGCCTCTTCATCTAGCATTACCCTATTTAGTACACTTCCTCAACAAGCATCAGCCCTCACTATCATCTTCTCTTTGTGGTTACCCACCTATCACTTCTACCACTCTTTCTAGTGATCCACTCATGGTTCACGCACATTCGTGACAAGACCAACCCCTTCCTCTACCATCATTTAATCCTTCAAACTAGATACACCCTCATCTACCACTTCCATATAGGCCTCCATGCACCCTGTTATCCCCCACAAACATGTGGATTTCTAAGAACTCTTAAATGCTAACCCTATGACCCTTCATGACTACCTCATCCATAAATCCACTCACCATCCCCTCAAAAGGCCTTGTCCGTAATAGATCTATGCTTACCATTCTCATCCTAAGTCCACTCGGGTGCTTACCTCACATCTCATTGTCTTCTTCCCCCACACCATGAATGAGTTGGCCTTGTCCTAGCAAGAGCATGGCTCCTTTGACTCTTTTACTCACCATCACTTAGTTAGTGAGCCACATCCCATCTAGTTTACCTTGTATCAACACTTCCATCTTATATTTTTCCCCACTACATGTTGTTGTCACTTTGAATCCATCACTTAGCACTTCTATAATCTAGCTTACTTCTTCCTCTATCTAATTTGCCTATTCAAAACTCTATTTCCATTCTTATTTCTTGAATCCATGCTAACGTCGTCTCTTCAAAACCAATCCCTTTAGAATATACTCAAACATATCAACCCCCTCTTTGAACCACCTTCAGCATATGTTCCATCATCAACCTATCCATACTTCTCAACCTCCTCATCCTACCCATCTCTAATCCAACCCCCTCATCATACATTTACAACTCCCTCAATATTTTCCTCACACCTACATTCATCTTCAAAAACCTATCCCAAAGTCCATTCAATCTCAACTCATCACGTATCTTCCTCCTTATCAACCACCCACATCCACTCCTACATGTCCTTAGTATTATCTATATCATCTTCAATCCAACCCACCTACTTCTCACATCCAATAGCCTCTTCCTTTGACCTCTCATATATCCACTTCTAACAACCCCATGCAAGCATTTTTTAGTAGATTGGCTATATTGGAACCCACTACTTTGGGTCCCAAGATCTTATTCACCTATGAACAAATTTTTAATGAGTCCATCCATCCTTTTTTCCCCATTAAACCTTATCCTCCTCACTAGGAACTCCATAAAATCTTTAAATTAACAGTATGAGGAGGACTCTCGGCATCACATATGTGCCTTCAACCATGCATGTTACCTCATCACCCATGATTAGGATCTCATGCTTAAAACCTTCCCCATGTCGTTGGTTGGACCTACATTGGACTAGTGCAACGGCATCCCCAAGATCCTCCCTCTTCTCATTCACACATCTCATTTAGCTCTTCCTAGAACATTTCTCTATCAACATCACTCACAAAATCACCATCACTCACTTGTACACCATTAAATATTTTGAAGACAAATCCATCATAGATTTTATCATAAGATGGCATGGCATCAACTAGCTATCCTTTTCTCTTCCTCAAACCATACTCATCGAGATCTTTTCTCGATCTTACACTAAGCATATCTCTTCCACCCTTCAGATATAGTCCTTTCAGAGCTTTAAAGAAGCTTTCACCGTGGCTCGTAAATTAGAACTTCATGCCCTTGAGAAAGGCCATGTTAAACTTAGATCCAAAAAACCTAAAATGGAGTTCACCAAATCCTCTTCTTCTCATAATTATAAATCCAAAAGTGTGGCAAGTGCTATTATCGATAAATATTCATCTACTTCCACCTCTCACATTGAGCCTTCACAAAGGGCTCCTCGACCTACCCCAAACTATACCCCCGGGGAGTCTTATAGTTCCATATTTGATAAGCTTATGGCTTCCAATATCATCCATATTTCTCCAATATGACCCTCGATGATTCACGACCCAATCCCACTTGGTATTGTGAAAAATCCTATCAGAAGCATCATCATGTTTGTGGTCATGAAATTGAGAAATGTCATACCTTTAAGGACCTTATTCAATGAATCATCGACCGAGGGGACCTCCAAGTGAATAATCCTAATGCCCCTCCAAATCAACCTCTAGACATCTTCAAGCAACCCTTTCCCAATCACTCACCTAGTAATTAGGTTACTCCTTTTACATCACAAGCTACCGAAGCTCATATGATTAACACCCTAATTCAGGTCTCTACCTCATTACCCTCATCCACTTCACCTACACCCATCATGCCTACCTCCACCATATCCACATATACACCCCTTGTATCCATTATACCTTCCCCTTTTTCCTATAACTATCTCCACAGCAGTCTCTTCATTTTCCTTTGCCTCTACACCTATCTCCACATCCAACACCTCTACCTCTAATTATGACTATCCCATCGGCATCCATGCCCACATCTACATCTAAATCCATGCCATTTCTCATCCCTACACCTTTCATTAACTCTACCCCAAGTAGCTCTTCACTTTCATTCTCATCTTCTATAGACTTAATCACCTCCATCCAACCATCTATCTCATCTCCTCGGCCCATCCAAGATTCATTTCTCCTCCCACTCTTTCATCTACCGAACCGTATACACTCACGTCATCTAAATCGACATCTAAGGATGACCCTCCCATCGAAATTATTATCATTCCCGCTAAGGGTAAAACATCGTAGCATAAGTCTAAAAACCTTTGTGCTCCCATCTAGAAGTCTCTTACACATCCTCATAAGAAAGTGGAGATTCCTTCCTCTAATTCACCTTGATCCAAACCATCTAACATCCAAACATCCATCTTGGGACCTCCTCCATCTATGTTAGGGCCTAGCCCTTCATCCAAAATACATCATCACCCAATCAAAATCAAAATCCTCTCCCTATCCTCCTAAATCTGCATTCAAACCATCTATCCCATCTACATCTAAGCCTCCTACCCATTCTACCTCCTCTACATCCAACTCATTTATCCCTCCATCCCAATCTCAATCAAAATCCCCTCTTCCCTCCACATCTAAATTTGGATCTAAAACCCCCACTAAGCCTCATAAGAGAAAGACCCCTCTTTTACCTTCATCCACTTCTTTTCAATCCAACCTATCCCAAGTCCATACGGCTTCATCCTCTTCAACCTCTATCGGGTCTTATATAGAGATCCTTCAGCGTCTCCTCCATGCATTTTGGTTACCCTTCCGCCCATCAATCCTTTTGACCCCACGAGTGAAGCCCACGTGGTTTGACTCTAATACTATTTGTGCTTACCATCATGTTCCCTGGACATGACACAAAATACATTGTAAGGCCCTTTGTGCCCTTATCGATTACCTTGTAAAAGAAGAAAATATTCTCATTAGATAATACCATGCTCTTCCATCCCCTATCCCATCCACATTTGAACATGTTCCTCCACCCGAATCCACGACTTCTAAATTGGCCTTCATCGATATCCTACCTTTGGCTTATCTCACTTCTAAGGATGGCCCTCCTCTTTACATAGATATTATTTGTATCACCACCTAGTCTCGACCTCATGAGGCTCGCCATCTACCCCATCCCAATCAAAGGTTATCATCATTGTTCCTCCTAATGAACCTTCTCTAGTCCCCTCTTCATCTAAATTTAAGGTTTCCATCCTAGCCACTTCCCCATCCTACCACCATCAAACAAACCTTCATAAATAAATTTCATCAAGCTTCTATTAAAATGTTCCTTTATGAGCTCATCAAATCTCTCCTCATCACAACAAGCTCTTATTGAAAATTTATAGTCTAAGACCTATATCATCGATTAACTTAGCCCCTTGCGGCCTTTTTTAGATCTCTTACAACTTCCACCACTATCTCTTTCGAGGACTTTGAAATCCCCAACATTCTTCCCGAAGACCGTGATCTCCCTTTCTTCATCATAGTTCGTATACCACGTCGGCTAAACCTAAGTCTTATCCACCTCCTCCTTAAACCATTGCACTTTTCATATGTTACTAAGCCTCGTGATGTCTTACATACTTTGTTTGATAAGCGCCTCATTTGCTTTCCTTCTAATCAAGCATCATCCTCCTCATCACTTGCTTTACCCGATATTCCAATTTTCACCACATCAATGGCCACCGTAATAATAAAAAATTTTGTGTTCCACATGATAAATTAAACAATTATAAGAAAATGTGTCATTGTATTTTTTTGGCTCTCATGAGCGAGTCTATTTCTCCCATTCCGCATGAGCATGCTTCCTCGCAATTTTTCACTTGTATTCTCCACCCACTACTAAGGACATCATTCGTCCACCTCCAAAGATCATTATTTTTCCATGCCCTCCATCTAGATCATCCATTGCTACATCATCTCAGCCCCATCACTATGCTACTACATCCCATTAGCTTCCTAATTTTTCGGCATATGTGCTTCCCACCACTACACCTCCCATTATTGGAACCATTTCATCTAACATTTAGTTTCGCTCTTATACTCATGATGTTGTTGTTTCACATGCTTCCATCATTCCTTGTAGGCCTCTCCATATTTGGTAGGTGACCTCCATATTATCATTATACATACCCAAAATTGTATGTATTGTCTTATCGAAAAGAGGTTACGGAAACCCCAATGATGATTCGGATCTCTTGCAAGGTGTTCGGAATCCAAGAAAGATCACCGAGTAAGTTTCCAACCACTTTGTAATAGTAGTTCTCCATTTTAAATGATAGAGGAGTTCAATTCGAACTTGTCTTCTGGTGATTGCAAATGCTATAAATAAGCATGCTTGCACTTAAGTAAAAGGGAGATATATAGAGAGAGATTGAGAGAAATGAGAGACAAAATTTTAGGATCTAGAGAGAAGCCTTTGATCAGAATATTTCTTTTTATCTCTTCCAGGTTTATTCATGAATCACTTCATTATTACCTGTTGCATAGAATAATCCCACTAGCATGTATTAGAACCCTGAACATTTAGTTACCTCATGTATACCTACAATGATCCTGCTAGGAATCGCATAGGCCAAGCTCAATTCACTTGTGCCATCCCTCTCCTACTTGTACTTCATTGTGTTTCTCTCAAAGCTATTATTGCTCATTGTTTGAGTACCTATTATTTATCATTTTGTTTCATCATTTCTGCAACAACCCTGCTAGGAATCGCATAGGCCAAGCTCAGTTCACTTGTGCCATCCCTCTCCTACTTGTGCTTCATTCAATTTACCTTCAAATCTACCATTGTCCTAGTGCCTTCTCTTACTAATGTTGTTATACTCCTACTCTTTTCGGATTCACGTGAACACGCAAGAACGAAGAGATCACACTTGAGGGGACAAGCTACAACACAACTGGATTTGCCTCTACTGTAAATTCCAAGTTTAAATCATCAAAGTTATAATTACAAACATATCAAATAGAGTAGTGAATCATTTTATTTTAGTTAAAGCTCACTTTCAATATTTCAGGAAGTGTGGGGAATGATAGTTTCTGAGAAGCTATGATTTGTTCCTCACTTCTGAGGTAAGATTGAAGGTTTTCAATTAAGTTAATTAGTTGTCTTTCATCTAGATTCACACATTTGCATAGGTGAATAACCACACTGGGTTATCTCGCTTGTTTAGTTTTAGTATAAAAGTATTTTAAATAGTTGTTTGTAATTATAATGTTTCAATCGTGTATTTTGTTTAGATTAGTTTCCCTTTCAAGCAGTAGTATAAATTGTTATTTTTAGTTTAAGTTAATTCGAGAGACTTCAAAACTAGATTAACACTTAGATCCTAGTTAGGAGGATAAACCATAGGGAATTTACGCTACCCATTCATAGCCTCTAAATCTCCCCTTTGTCATTTCAGCTACCAGGAGATCACACTACCAGATCTTAGTCACTGATCCTCCCATAGTTAGCCATAGGAAAGTTACTTGTCGATTCTCATCCTCGCCTGTAGCTTTTCTATCATAGAAAACTGACCATAATCCCAGGTTGTGGCTTCATCTAAGTCACCCACATTTCAAAACCACGGTTGTCTCAGCATGACCTCGGGAGGTCGGGTACGGGAAGGTCACTTATCGATTATCATCCTCGCATGTCACTTTTCTGTCATACAAAATTGGTGAACCCGACGTGAAAGGAAACAACTACCTTTTTCATTTCCATTTCTTTCATCCATTCACTTTTCATTTTCTCCTTCCCATTATTTGTGGGTATTTATATACCCCCGAATATGTCAGGATACGATGCATATCTTTCATCCACCTCTCTTAGGTCTCAAGCATATTATTTATATCAAATAGTCGAGATAGACATACAATGGATCACTCTTCGGGTCTCAAAGCATATTTCTGCATGGATGACAACTACTCAAGCAACTACTTGTCATCACAAAATCCTCCTCAAAGAACTAGCTCTAGTTCTTCATTTTGAATTGAGGAGCTGGACCAATTCACACAAACACAACAACTAGAGCCCTCTGGGCTCTAACAATATGACATTTACTGGAGAATCCATTTCATCTCCTCGGGTTTTATCTAGACCACAAATCAGTAGGCAATCAGATCCACTCCCATTTTGGATGAGGAATACTTAGCATGCTATGCTAGAAGCGAACAATGCTTCCAAAACATGTACCCACCTATAGGAAGTTTGCAAACACAACCCGACACCCTACTTCAAGAAAACATCCCCATTCCTCCACCTATGGAAAATACTCTTGGTGAGGTTTGGCAAAGTAATGAACAATTCATAGCAGGTACCATACCCCTCGGCAACCTCAAGGGGTGCCACAACAACCATCATGGTAGAACACTGTATCATCACCAATCGAAGTCATCTCGGCTTTGGTTGAAAGGGTTAGAGGACTAGAACTTGCTCAAGCAAATCAAGCTTCACACTCGAGGCAAGCAGGAACTCCCAACCCTCCGCATCATCCTAGCCAGGTTGACCTCCTTACAGAACATGCATGTTAGGCATGCCTCCTCAACAATCATATAGCTATCCACAACAAACACCAACTAGAACCGTGTTTTCAAACGTTGCTCCAGTTGAAAATATGATACCTCTGGTTTAGTACCAAACAATCCATATCAGAGCAATGCTCCTCCCTACTTAAACATTTATTCAAAATCACCACAGGGAGATATGTTCTCTTCTCCCGGGATGTTCTCTCAACCACAGGGGTTTCCTTACACCCCTGCAAATACATATGCTATGCCATATCAATAACCCATTCCACCTCCACTCCCTCAATAGCACCATCTATGGTTGAAACCTATGTGGTAGGGACTTACTCAGAATATTTAAAAGAGCCTTTAGATTTCACCATACGAAGCGTCATGCTTCCAAGACCTCTTCCCGATTTTCCTAAATTCAAGGGGAGGGAGATCCAAATGCACATATCAAGGCCTATGCCATGGCCATTTGAGAACTACTCCCTTGGGATGCGGTTGTTGCTAAAATATTCCCTAAGACCTTAGAAGGTATTGCCCTTGATTGGTATTATAGAATACCTGAAGCCTCGATACACTCATTCAAACAACTTGTGTCAGAATTCATCAAAGCTTTTGACATGAACAAACTATTAAGAACAGGATCAAGGGAATTCTTACACATTAAACAAGAGCACAATGAATCTGCTACCCATTTCATTCAAAGATGGTGTACAGTCCTCTACTCTTCAGCAAGTGCTCCAAACATGGATCAGATGGAACTATGTGATTTATTCCTTCATTCTCTCAACAAGAGAGATAAAGGAAGAAGTCAGAAGTTCCCACTAAGGACTTATGATGAAGTACTTGAGAGTGCTCTCCGAATAGATCAAGTGGCAATAGACAGTGGTCGTAAGACTTATGGAATGAATGGGAGATTAATCACTCCCAATCAAAACACTACGACTTATCCCAACATGGGAAATACCAATCAAGGACCCAAGATCCTTAACAAAAACCATGGGGTTACAACAGATGGAGTCACTGATCAAGCCAAAAGACCAAATGTTGTGAACACCCGACACCCGCTAACAATCAACGCAATAATAACTTACAGTCCAATGATCAATACGGTGGATTTTAATCATCCTCCACAACCACAACAACAAAAAAATAGAAAATCTAGTCACAAGGCCTTGCTCGAGGCCCAGATGGATATCAAAACCAAAGCCAAAGGCCACAACCTCAAAATTACAACTATAACAACCAACAACCTAACCGAATTTTGGGCCACAACAAGGTTCAAACCAACGACCACGGGACTATAATCCCAATTTATACTGTGGCTTTCACAAAATCTGAGGTCATGATACTAGGACCTGCCACGACTACAACAAATTCTTACAACGTTTACCAGACGATCAAAAACAACTCTTTATAGACATGTTTTTGGCAAGTCCTACACTACCCATGCCAAACACCTATATGGGATCAATTTCCCCTCAAAATGCACCTCTCAAGATTTTCAATGATCCTCTCCCGAATCATTCTAACAATAACAAGTTAGATCCAAATGGGACAAACAAAGGTATCATAATAGGAAACAATGATCAAGATGCCTCAACTCCTGACAACTCTCGGGTTGCTCCTAACCTAGGTTCAAATGGTAATACAAAAATCTTGGGATTAATTGAGCTAGAGGTTGAGCGTGAAATTAATGCAACAACTCGGACAAAGGAATATGTTTCACAACCCCTACCCGATATTTTCTTCACATGAGATGAAGTTCCTACAATCACTAAACCAGTAGGATCCTATGATTTGATATCGGATTTGAACAAACCTTTTCTCATATTTCATTCCTAGATTTGCTGAAAAATTCACTGCGCATCACTTTGTGTTGCTCAATGCATTAGGTCTTGGTCATCTAATCCATGTTACACCACCTCCTAGTGCTCAAATAAACCATGTAGACTTTGACATCTACCCTCGGGGCAGCTAGATAGGGATACTGAGTTTATATTTGACATAAGTAAAATGCCAATGGATGCGTTGAAATTTTGCGTAGAGGTGATCCACCCTTACATTTGTAGGTTTGGATTTATAACAATTATGTTAAGCATGCAATGATTGATGATGGGGCAGCAATTAACATAGTCCCCTTCACTTTTCTTCAAAACTAGGATATGGAGAAACAAACTTGTTCCTCGACACGAAACATGCTAAGGGGCTATGATAGCCTCAAGGCAACTTCAATCGGGACTATAGTACTACCAAGTCACTTTAGGACCCAAGACAATCCTCACAAATTTTATATTATAGATCGGGAAACCAACTATAATATGATTCTCGATCGCCCATGGATACATCGCATGAAGGCAATCCCTTCCACGTTATTCCAAGAAGTAAGGTTTTTACACCTAGGAAAGGTCTTCATCGCTCAAGGGGATCCTAAACCCTTCGATATACACTTAGAAAACCTCAAGAAAAAGAAAGGAGTCCATACAGAGTATGAGCTTCCCACGAATCAATTGAACAAACCACCTCCAACAAAAGAGTTAGTCCCGGTCACCCGGATAGTCCAGAGGTTGAAGTTGTTGACCCAAAAACATTTGAGGTGGTAAAGATAGATAAAGGTAAATCAATATCTGTGGAAACAATGTCCACTAAAACCACAACAGAATTATGAAACTCTTGGAGAATGACGAGCCGATCTTCCTCCCATTTGAACCACAGGGAATGGGTAGTCTTCTCAGTATAACATCTCTTCCCTCCGATGACCTAGATCTAGATATGAACATGATAGAATTAACAAATGAAGAAGGGAAATTTGAAATTGAAATGATGCCTATCAAAACCATCTCTAGGCATTTCCCTATTCTAAAACCTGGTTTGACCCATGTCCATCTGAAACTAAGTTTTCCATATCCATGGGGCAAGACCTCATCATTCGACAAGAGTTACAAATAAACACAATGCTCTATATGGGAGAAAAGGTCAAGCAACATAGTCATGCTCACCCACATACCATCTCTCAAAAACGTGACAAAGAGGCACGCGAATGTCTCTTTCAGAAAAATGATTTTAATAATTGGACATATACACTTCTGGGCAAGGGTTGTAAGTTCAAACCCAGAATGGTAGGCCCTCATCAAGAGAATGAAAATTTTGAGGATAATGGTTCTCATTATGTACTTCTAGGGGTGAAGAATTTGATATTTGTCAACTTTCTTCACCTTAGACATCATGACATATAGTTCCACCTGCATTTTCATATGTACATGGTTGCAGTTGCATTGCATTAGTCATTTAGTTAGTTCATTATGTTCACTCATTTCATAAATTTTGTGGTCAAGGAACTTATTCTTAAGCAATTTATTACAAGCTTTTGAAAATATTGGCAAAAGCATTCAAATCATATCTCTTCAATTTTCATGATATCATCAAATGATTTGAAATCATCTCATCAATTCGATAGACAAAATCTTGACAAAAACCATACCAAGGCCTGCATACTTGGTCATACTCATTTTCTTCTACTAGGTTAAGTTGTTCTTACCTATGGTCTATTCTAGAAGCTTCTTGGTGTCACATCTATCCCTCTTACGTCTCTTTGAAACAAGGATACTCCAAAATTACAGATCACAAATGTCAAAGTCAAATTGAATCCAAAAATACTAAACAAACAAAATATTTTATTTTACACACTTCTTTTCCCTACCAATCTTGGTGATGAGCCCGCATCTCTTACTAGTGGTGCGAGGTTGGGAAAGGAAAGAAGTGCCCTTACTCGCCTATGTCCTGCCTTCGGTGATAAGCCCATACTTCTTACTAGTAGCATGGGGCAGGGCATAGGGGGTCCATTCACGCAAATTAATGAATCTTAGTGTTTTAAAATTCAAAACAAAGTGTATTGTGAAAAGTGAAATTAAGCATCCAAGTTCCAAAGAGATCAAATCCTCAAAACCAGATTTTGTCAACCAAGTTGCCATTTATGGATCTAAGTCTAGATAAACTGAAAGTAAGTTCCATTTGAGCTATGTAGCAAGTTTGAGTAAGGTAAGTGTGTAGGTCTAAATTTGGTTTTATGTCAATACTTTGTCTTTCTCTCATCATTTCCATTCAATCAAACTCATACAATTTTGCCCTTCCCAACTCTTGGTGTTGAGCCCTCACATCTTACTAGTTGTGTGGAGTTAGGAATGGGGCAAGTTCATCTCATTATCACTACATATTCATCATGTTTTTCCAAAACAAGAAGAAGCAATGAACATTTCCCAAAGAAGCCAAAATTTCAATACTACAATATGTTTGCATCATCACATATCAACATTACAAAAACAAACAAAAAGAGAAACATTTTGTTCAACATTTGTTATCACTTGTCATCCATTGCATACATTCTGAAAAGCGTATAAAAATAGAGATTCTAAAGCATCTAGTGTACACATGAGAAACAAACCACAAAAACTCTAGATACAAAGAAGATCTAGAATCTAGATATATATATATATATAGATATATATATATATATATATATATATATATATAAGAATCATGTTTTACTCAATATACAATGCCATC
This sequence comes from Taxus wallichiana var. yunnanensis, assembly GCA_018340775.1. NCBI lineage: Eukaryota > Viridiplantae > Streptophyta > Pinopsida > Cupressales > Taxaceae > Taxus > Taxus wallichiana. The sequence goes on from CM031243.1 coordinate 368,989,367, forward strand.
ATGCACTAGGCATGGTCAAAATGGGATCCCTCTCAAAGAGCCCAAAAAGCCCTAAAAAAAAACAAAATGCACCTTGACAAAATAAAAACCTATAAACAGAGACTCATTTAACACTAACATTTTCAAAAATAACCCCCAAAGACAAAGATTTCAACATTTTATATTTTAGGTTTAAAAATGATAAATTGAGAAAAACTAACCTGAGACTTCGGGTCGATCTCCTGCTCTCGAGGCATGATCACGATCTCGCAATGAACGTTTTGACTACACTCTCGTCAAAAATGGTTACCGTGGGTCCCAAGAGCTCAAAAATTACCAAATCAATACGCACAAATGAATAGTAAAATGAGTAATATATATATATATATATATATATATATATATATATATTCTAATCTTGTTTTGAGTGTTCTTACGCAGAGTTGGAGTGCCCGATGGAGGTAAGTTCTTATCCCCATGCAAATGGTGAGTCCTCATTTCATTTTAATTTAGTATTTATTTTTGATTTCTTTTATCTATCTACACTTGAGTCCTCTTTTCATTTTGCAGATAGTGGGAATTTGGATGGTGACATTTGACACATGGGCATGTCAAGTATAGCTTCTAACTCCCCATTTTGGGACCACCATACTCGGACCCACCATTTTATGCCCCTTCATGGCTAAAATGCTTCTCCGAGGGGGCAATATGTATGTACCCAAAATTGTATGTATTGTATTGTCGGAAAGAGGTTACGGAAACCCCAATGATGATTCAGATCTCTTCGCAAGGTGTTCAGAATCTAGAAAGCTCACCAAGTATACATTTGCATCCCAAAATCCTTATCCAACCTTTGCATGTTTTTCTAACCATTTCTCTCTTTTTCCTTGCATTTTTGTCTTTAGTTACAGACCACCGCCTTGCCTGGGTGGTGGTCCCATGACCACCGCCCAGACAGGGTGGCGGTCCTGTAACCACCACCCTAGCAAGGTGGTGGTCCTACCCGCACTTTCCAGAACCTTCCGACGCACTCAACAACGTGAAAAATCAAGTTGCGCTTGCAACTCTCCACCACTTCTTCTTTGTTTAGAGTTTCCAGCCACTTTGTAATAGTAGTTCTCCATTTTAAATGATAGAGGAGTTCAATTCAAACTTGTCTTCTGGTGATTGCAAATGCTATAAATAAGCATGCTTACACTTAAGTAAAGGGGGATATATAGAGAGAGATAGAGAAAGAGAGACAAAATTTAGGATCTAGAGAGAAGCCTTTGATCAAAAGATTTATTTTCTTATCTCTTCCAGGTTTGTTTATGAATCACTTCATTATTACCTGCTGCATAGAATAATCCCACTAGCATGTATTAGAACCCTGAACATTTAGTTATGCCTCATGTATACCTACAACGATCCTGCTAGGAATCACATAGGCCAAGCTCAGTTCACTTGCGCCATCCCTCTCCTACTTGTACTTCGTTGTGTTTCTCTCGAAGCTGTTATTGCTCATTGTTTGAGTACTGCTATTTATCATTTTGTTTCATCATTTCTACAATGACCTTGCTAGGAATCACATAGGCCAAGCTCAGTTCACTTGCCATCCCTCTCCTACTTGTGCTTCATTCAATTTACCTTCAAATCTACCATTGTCCAGTGCCTTCTCTTACCGATGTTGTTATACTCCTACTCTTTCTGGATTCACGTGAACATGCAAGAATGAAGAGATCACACTGAGGGGACAAGCTACAACACAACTAGATTTCCTCTCTCGTAAACTCTAGGTTTAAATCATCAAAGTTATAATTGCAAACATATCAAATAGAGTAGTGAATCATTTTATTTCAGTTAAAGCTCGCTTTCAATATTTCAGGGAAGCTATGGGGAATGATAGTTTCTGAGAAGCTATGATTTGTTCCTCACTTCTGAGGTAAGATTGAAGGTTTTCAATTAAGTTAATTAGTTGTCTTTCATCTAGATTCACACATTTACACAGGTGAATAACCACATTAGGTTATCTCGCTTGTTTAGTTTTAGTATAAAAGTATTTTAATTGTTGTTTGTAATTATAATGTTTCAATCGTGTATTTTGTTTAGATTAGTTTCCTTTTCAGCAGTAGTATAAATTGTTATTTTCAGTTTAAGTTAATTCAGAGACTTCAAAATTAGATTAACACTTAGATCCTAGTTAGGAGGATAAACCATAGGGAATTTACGCTACCCATTCATAGCCTCTAAATCTCCCTTTGTCAATTCAACTACAGGAGATCACACTACCAGATCTTAGTCACTGATCCTCCCATAGTTAGCCATAGGAAAGTTACTTGTCGATTCTCATCCTCACTGTAGCTTTTCTATCGTAGAAAACTAGCCATAATCTCGGTTGTGGCTTCATCTAAGTCACCCGCATTTCAAACCACCGGCTGTCTCGGCACGACCTCGGGAGGTCGGGTATGGGGAAGGTCACTTGTTGTGTTGTGAGATTTACTACAAAAGTGAACCTCATTCTCACACTTGGGGCATCGCTCTTCTCTCCCCCTCTTTTTCATCATTCATCACATGTTATTACCGACATGCTCTTACATATTATCATTCTACAACTATCAACATATCATTATTCTAATCTCTTATATTATCTCCTTATGATTTTCACTACTCAATCACGTTACATCTTATACATATGTTATTATTGTCATACTACTCATTCACGTACAATTCATCTTCAATTCACTACTTACCTATTATTTTCATGTCATCATATGTTTCCAATATTCAACAATCAAGATAAACATTTTAACAATCATGCAACATCTAGCAAAGCACAAGTACACATGACACACATCACATCATATACCAATATAAGTGCACAATGAATATGAAATCAATACATATATATATATATATATATATATATATATATCCTCAAAATCATAGTTATAAAAATACAATCGCTGGGGAAGCCCCATGCATCACTCCATCCATATAAATCATACATCGTCCTTCACTATCACTATATACAATCATAGGAGCTCTAGAACTAGATGTTTCACCGCTCAATCTACATCATTGGTCACGGCCTCTAAATCTCTCTACATGTCTCCGTAGTATAGCCACCTCGACCGACTACTCCACGAATCAGCCATGTAACTCCACATATCTCGCGAATACATCCTAAGCTAGGGATCACCCTCCTATCATCTACCTAGCTTGCTCGGTCCACATGAGCCTCATCACACTTGCTCAGTAGAAACAAGACATGTGGTTGCTATTATAGCCAATGGCTCAAACAAGTGGGCATGCTTGCATGTAATTGCCTCTATTCATTATAGCATACCGTATCCACAAGCACATTGAAAGGCACATTCTGCATCAACATGCATATCAATGAATCAATAATTAACGAAAATACGCATCACTTAGTAACCATACAAAATCATACTAGTTAATACACATTTACGATATACAACGATCCAACAACAATTAACAAACAACACTTACACTCCACTAGTGTCGTTGTTAGGCCATCTCCATCGTAAGGGTGCACCGCCCTTGTGCTTCTCCAACTTTTAGTGGTCCCCATCCGCATCAACCACTACTAGAAAGTATAACACCCATCGATGTGTTGCCCACCACTCGTTATAGGCCTAGGTACACCCCACATCATCCACTTATATCAGTTTATGGTTGCATCTACATCATCCGGCCTAGGATGCACTAGTTGTTCTCTTGTCGAACCCGGCCTCACACCTACCCGCCTTGTTTCTCTAGTATCTCCCACCCATACATATGGCTCTAGAGGCACATCTTTAGCCATGCCAAACTATCTCTATACTCTCTCCCCGTGGAACAACTTGGCCACTCCTGGGAATTAGTCCTCAAACCACATGGTGCACCGAATGCATCATAACTCTAATCCATCTTCCAACCAACCACCATAGTCGTTATATGGCCTCCATATGATGGCCCTAGACCCATCCGATCAAGCATTGACCTATACGTAGTCGTTTCCATCCTCCTGTTATGGGTGCCTACCCACATCGCTGCAAAAATTCGAGCCTCGCCCAATCGCCTCGTGGCCCAGTGTGTGGCCTCAATATCGCAATGTGTTCATATACCCATACATGTAACAATGTGGTGGCTCCTAGTCCACCCGCATGATCCTCTATGTGAATCTATACAAAACTTTGTACAAGTGAGCCAACATACATCACGCCTAGGCATATCTCATCCCATCCTCCTCTATACGGAGACAAATATCATGCATCTTATACAATATACCCACTCCACCACCCTCTACTACCACCGATGATGCTAGAATCACTGCAATGAACTTCCGCAATTGTGGAACACCACATATCAATATAGCATCTAAACTGATATGGGTCTTTGTCTGTATTCGTGTCCTACTAAAATACTGCCTCGACGCCCTCATCTACCTCAGGGAATCCACTATGGCCATCACCTACACTCTTTCTCCTATAATCGGTAGTTGTAATATATTATACACATCCTTCGAGGTCACTTGTAATATCACCGATAGGCAACCAAAATGTACATGTATCAGCACACCACCTCTCACATAATGCAATCAATATGGTCATATTATGGGGAATCTCCCCAATCTAGCTATGTGTCGTAGGTCGGCATGGTCTAGTATATCCCACTCGGCATTAGATAACCCCAAAGTAAGCAAAGTGCTCAAATGGTGACCCCCGTAAAACTCTCTCAAATGTATATCCCTCTACAACACAACAAAGTAATAACATTCTTACATTAGTACACCATACATGCTTTGCAAAACACATCCTTATAGTGCTAAAATTGCCCCAAACTACAAATATTTCACATCATGATGCAAAAGCCTTATCCTAAACACTAAATTGCCGGGAGCAGTCACGGGTGCCTTGCAACGGGTCATTAACGCTGGATCTCGGGCGCTAGTGTCGAAAAGACAACAACACCTTGGCCTCTCCCGCCTAGGTCGAAACACCAAAAATACAATAATGCAAATTTTCAAAAATTAGCAAAATGCAGACACATCTTGCACAATTTTATAAAAATACCCATATATTCCAACTCATCGGTCATCTACAATGCCATGGTTGCCACTATTCTCTTGAATCTCGTCAAACTCGCTTCCCTAACACACGGCATTTTCACATTTCAGAGCTCCAAATCTCAATCAATCTCGGTGAAAATGGAAAAGTATTCACTTTTCAATATTACTATAAATAGTAATTCCACTTTTTCATATATTATAGTTACTATTTATAACCACTTTTACAACTCATACATGTTGCATTGTTTCACTCATATCTTGAGCTTCGTTACTTCATTTTCTTCCCCATTTGTGTCATTTGTTATGTCCCCAAATGGACATATTTGACCCCCACTTGGATTTTAGGCCAATCCCAAACCCCAAATGCACATAATAGAAATTATGTCAAATTATCCAATGCAGATCTGAATTTACTCTAGGAAATGCGACTAGGTATAGAAGAGAAAACCCATACAAAGCTGACTTAGAACCACTGAAATTTATCCCAAACTATTCAACAATATTTATAATGGTAGAAACATGAAAGAAATACCGAATAGTGCTCCAAATCAGACTGGAATAATTTATTTAAATCTGCAGACAAGCTGCCCATAAACACAGCTATACATAATGCTTCCAAGCCTCCAAAATTTCAAAAAATAAGAGAATCTGGTATCTAAAAATCAGGGAAAATAACAGCAGCTAAGAGCATCTCCAAAGCAGCCCTAGATCACCCTAAATCATCCCCAATGGTAGTCGCTATACTAGAAATAAGGGCATACAATATAATGGAAATATCTTCTTTCAAACCCTTGACAAAATCTGCAAAACTCCTTCAAACAACTAGTGGAAATAAACTGTAAATACTTGTTAATCAGTTGAAGCACAATGGAAACCCTTGTTTAGAGAATCCTCACAAACTCTTGGAGGGTATTCGTCCTCAAGAGGTTATTTCTAAAGGGTTTCATCTTTAGAAATAAAATAGACAAGCATGAAACTTCATACTGAATCAAATATGAGAGAAAATAATCAAGTGTTCCCCTCCTTAAGCAAGTCGATTTGCTTATATAGAGAATATGGGCCAAATGGCCACCTCCAACAACCAATTAGCTCACTTGCCTCATTTAATGTTTTCCACTTACTTTATTTAATATTTTCCCTTGCTTTCATTTAATATTTTCTCTTGCTTTATCCCATCTCTACATGGGTCAAATTTTTCCTCTAGGGAAAATAAAACAAAGTAACTTTTCCTTTTCTATTTTTATTTTATTTTAATATTAAGTCTATAATATTTTATTATAAGTGCATTTATAATATTTTGTTTTTATTTTCACTTTATAATAAAATATCATAACTTAAGTCACCCTTATTTTCTTCCCTTAGACGTCGGGTAGACAAAATAGGCTAAGGGTCTTCAATTGGGAAGGGATATTACACATTCGGTTCAAATTTTTTCTACCAACGTATTGTACACATTGCGCAATGCTATATTCAAATCTAGCACGTATACTAATCAACATACACGTAATCTTGCAACATCTTCTATACTACCCCTTGTTCTATTACATCTTTTTCACCTCTACTTTTGACTCATCTCCACTCCTACCCTATATCGGGATCGATCGATACTCAATATTACTTCATTATCACAATTTTTCTCTCGATCTTATTCAAGAAAAGGAACCAAATCATTCCATATTACAACCAATACTATTTCAAATTTATTCCCTAAATGATCTAATTTGGGGGAACACACAAAAACCTCTCTCGTGATTAATTTACTAAGTGCACAATCTCAAAGCATTTGGTTACTATTTGAATCAAATCAATCATATCATACTTTACTATCTCTCCCAGATGACCTAACTTGGGATTCACTTTACATTTCTATTACTTCCAGATGACCTAACATGGAATCCATCTAGCACCACACAAATCGAGACATTCGTGGGGAGTGGGGGCAATGAGACGTCATTGCTTTCCTATAATGCCCCAATAGCGGTTCTTGATACGAAACAATCGATACAACACGGAACTAAATTTGGTCTCTATCTGTCTGCAGCGGTTGGACCTTTTGGGGATGTAGTCATGGATAGAGAGTAAAATAGACCTCTCTCCCCAACACTCTTCCTCTGGCAGCAGGACGCCCAAATCCTCCCATTTACGAACAAAATCGGGTTGGAAATTGATCACTCCCTACCTCTTCAATCTACATTGGCAATAATCACAATCTACAAATCATCTCAATATTTCTCCAAGTGCCCTTTATGACTGCTCGCTGTCTGTATTTAAGCCATAAGGGTTGACACATTGATCCATGGTTCACCACGCTATATGTTCTTGCAATCTACACGCACTTATGCAATTCAAAGGTGTCTCGGACTTCTCATAAGTATGTCCCTTTACTTCCTTTACACTACTTTAATTTCATTCAAATAGCATAAAGGGGGAAACTGTAGACACAAAATCACGCACATATTACTATTTTACCATATCACCAAGTATGTTGTTATATGCATGGATCTTTAATAAGAAAAGTATTCATGGGTGACACATTCTCTGGTCCATCCACTTGCTTTGATTGTTTCTATTGTCTTTCTCTCTCACATCTATCATTTGTGTACCCAATTTTTGTCAGGTCACAGGGATCCTTGTTTATCGGTCTTTTCACATTTTTCATCATTTATCCTCGGACACCAATGCATAGGTGTTCCTATCCATTCGGGAGATTGTCCTCTTTGTTCTTGTTCACATTTTTAACATTTGTGGTCGACATTTCCAATTTTCTTATCCTTATCCGAAGTCATAGTCGGTATGTCGTGTCACTAGTGTCAAAATTCAAACAAGATATCCATATATATACACAACATACATATTATTATATGGGGCAATTCTAAAGGGAAATCATATCTACATACTATCAAAGGGGAACTGCATTTTTGGTTGCTTACTCTACATACATTGCATAGGAAGGGGAAGTTTTGAATTCCATCTCACACATTTGCATTTTATCTAGCCATAGCCCACTATCTTGGCATCATTGGCACGAGGGCAACCTAAGGACATTATTTCACACACAAGCACAAAGAACTACATGGAGTCTAGAATGTAGTGCAGCACTTAGTCATAAGTTCACTCTTCCGATGATTGTTGGGATCGGTCTGACTTCACATATTGTATATTTCATTTCAATTTGATGTGTTTGTGATCTTGTGCAGGTAGCTAGGATTTTTGTTGGAGCTTTAAGTACATCAACGATTCAAGTGTGAATATCATATGATAAATAGGAAGTGATAGAGAAACCCTAGCGACACAGGGAAAAATTATATTCTGGCCCTCTGCATAGTCACAGGCACCCTCGCCCTAGCCCAGTGCCCATGTCCAGCTCTGTCGTAGGTTCTAGAACTAATATCGAGCATTTCCAACATCCTGCCTAGCTTGTTCATCAATTGTTCTAGTTCAGATCTATTCCAGGATAAGTGTAAATCAGATAAGTGTCATATCTCTCTTATTTGCTTACACGGTAACATCTTTAAAGTTCTTAGCATTTGTATTCTATTGTACTTTATCATATTAGTGACTCTAAAATTATATTTAATGAATCTATTTTTGTTAAATCAACCCTCTACAAACTCTTGATCCTTCTACATTTAACTTTCCTTCACTTCGTAGTGTCGCATGCGGCTCTATTGCTTTGTCACACAACATATGACTTTGTGGTCACATTCCTTTGTTGTGAGGACTTTACAAACTTTGTGGTAGATTGTTTCCTCACTCCACGGAATAACATGATGCTCTTCATTCCGCAGACATTCTTTCCAAAGCCACACAAGCCTAGAATTTGGATTAAGTTGCTCAAATAAGCATGGGTGTTTATTCGAACAACATTTTGGCGTTGTTCGGAAGACATATTTCTGCTAGATGTAAGGACCAATATCCCGGTATATCCCTTAGGCATGGAGTCGAGCATACATCTTGAGAACCGATCCCAAAACTTTTAAAACTCACTCTAAATCTAAGTGAAGCATTGAACTTGGCATTGGGTTGAAACTAATCTTTAGAGCTCTGAATAAACACTTTAATATACTAAAAATTGCCCCAAAAACATTTGATTGTTGCCCATGAGGGTAAAATATTTAGATGGCACAATTGCAAAGAGGCTCACAAAAAGTATGTACAAAGAGAAATCATACATGATCTAAATGGAGACATGCAGAGTGTGCAAAGCACTTGTTTTGCAGAAAGCAAACCTAAACTACTACTCCAACCAAGAGCATAGAAAGCTAAAGAAATCCATATCCGATCGGGAGAAATAGCTTCCCTTATAAAATGTGGTCATGAAATCAATTATGCAACTATATCAAGTGGTGGAAGTGAGAACATAGTTCGCGCCTCTCTTTTGCTCAAAGTATCAGCTTCAAAAAGAATGCATACCTTTAGTTGCTCTGCCCGCAATTGGTTTGGGTACGTGTATCAAATGACCTTTGGTACTTCAAAAATCTTCCTCCTTGTTCTAAAGTGAACATGATTGGTGACAACTCAACCGAGGCTCTGATTTAGCCAAGTATCTGATTGAGCGCCCATCTTTCAAAACCAATGGACTGGTTTTTCTAATTTACCCCTCCTTTTCGAGCTCAACCCCATCAACAGAGCTACTTATCACATTTCCCTCATCTTGGAGAAGGTTTACAAGTTGTTCAAACTTGTTTTCATTTGTTTTCTCCTTGATGTCCATCTCTCATTCAACATTTGGGATCATCATTATCCTCCTCAACTTCAAACAAGAAGTTTGAAAACTCAAAAATGGCTCCTCAACATGAAGCTCAATCCGATCATCATGTATGATTTTTTCATCCAAGGAAACCATGAATTTGCCAATAATTTCCCCTCGAATCATGGTCCTTAAATCAAACGTTGCCTCCAAGTCGATTCTATGAATGAGGGAAAGGATTGATCAACATAATCCTTTTCGAAAGAGAGCAAGAAGCTCTCAATGACCTCTCGCACCCACGGCCTCAAAATATGATATGTCCTCCTCTATCTTGTCCTCAACCAATTCATCTTTCATTATAGATTGCTCAAGAAAATTAGCAAGAAGTTCTTGAAAAGGTTAGGCATTTCTCCATCCATGCTTTTAGAGTCAGTCCATTCTTCAACAAATAGCTCATAATTATCAATAATGGAGCTCACCTTAACTAGTTTTGATGCACTAAAAGGAGATTGACTGAGATGTTCTTGGTGAAGAACTTGTTTGACCTCAAACTCCCAGGCTACAATCCCTAAAACTTGCAGCTAGTACTCTTTGTTTGACTCTTCATTTGGCTGCTCCCCAAAGTGTGTTTGATCATGAAGCTCATCCCAAAATGGGTTTGGATATATGAAAGGAGGGAAGGATTGAACTTTGACTGATTTTGCAGAGGTTTGAATGATGGAGGAGGTATAATATCCTCTCGTAAAGGAGAATGACTAGCAAGAGGAGCTTTGAGAAAGCTAGGGATTTTAAGATTTGGGCCGAGGTGGTGCAAATTGAAAAGAATGAATGAGAGAGTTGTCTAATGGTAGGAAAGGATTGCCCCATGACAAGGTTCCCTATAACTAGATCGATTAACTTCCATTTCATCAATCAAGTCTAAGATTTGATTTAACGATTCAACCATTGCCTCTAGCTTGCTGGGGGCTATACCAACTTAGTAGCAAACCACCCCATGGACATGGCTCCTTAAAACTGTAGTTTAGCTACCATGATTTCAAACATCTCCTTTTCCTTTTGCATGGTTGCCTCCATATTTTGGACCTACAATTGGAAATCATCATCGACATGAAATTACCTCCATCATCTCGTAGATCCCTATTCTTGAAAAACATTATGGTTAATAAGATAACCATATGGATCGCTGATGATTGGATCATAGGCATTTTCATCGTGATAAGGCTCATAAAACTGATTTGGAGGGAAATTTTAGAAAAAAAGAGATGGAGGGGAATGATACTACTCTCAAAAATGAGGATTCCAATGAAGGAATTAAGCCACGATTGCACAAGTTCATGAATAGGGAAATGGAGGAATAGAAATGGTCTACAAATGAGAGAAATGGGTTTTGGATCAGCCGAGTCGCCAAATGTGTTGAGATGATGCCTCAGAAGGTGGAGATCACTAAGACACCAATCTTAGTGAAATGAATTATAATCTACTCAAGATGTCCCACCGGCATGTTAAAATTGTTGTCACCTAAGATTGCACCCTCTGCTGAGGCCAAGTTGAGCACCCAGGTGAAACATGGAATTTCCCAAGGTGTGGGATCTTGCTCCTTACGATGGACCTCTAGAGAAGGTTGGCTTCCTATACCTAAATATCCTAACGCTAACACTACTCCTCGGTTAAGCTATTAAACTACCCAAGGAAAAGGGGAAGGAGGAATGCGTGAAATGAAACTAAGGTAAAGAAATGGCGATGGCACTAGAATAGAAAGGGGCTCAATCCTTGAAGGGAAAAATAGAAAAGAAAACATGGGTGAGAGGGCATATATATGCCTACGATCAGCTCAGACAAGAACCATTCCATTCCATGCATTTTAGACACATAGAAATGCAACGTGCAAGTAAAATCCATACACAACATGAAATGGAAAGAATAAAGACGCAAAAAGGCAATAATCTAATCTAAAGGGCCAATATGAGACAAATAAACGTCTTATTATTGCTTGGAAATATGCAGAGTCTATTACAATCACTTGGAAGGCATTGAATGCATTGCACAAGTTCAAATCAAATGTCTGACAATTCGTGAAAGTTCAACCATAATTTTGTCAAGGTGACTTAACATCGGAGTACCTCTTTTTGTATACCCATACATATACATTTATAAAAATAGAGATGAGAATGGAGAAAAGGCATCGGTAATTAAGGGAGTCAAACACCCGCCACCACCAAGGACCAATCACGATTCAAAGCTTGCAGAACAAGAATGGGCAACAAAGGTTGCTTGAAATGCAAAGTGTATCAAACTCATCTGGGGAAAAAGACCTCACTATGCAAATTTTAATGTTAGTGGTTGGGAGTGATTCACGCTTTTAAACTCGAGTTAGGCATGGATTTTCCTTATATGGAAAATTTTGGATATCTGTGGCATTATTTATTTGCTCCAAATCTCATTCCACAACATTTTATAGATCTGCTATGATTTGTGGCCTTGTTTCCTTTCTTTTCTTAATCTCACAACCATATTTTACTTTTCACAACTTTCTTTACCTTTTGCAACTTTATTTACTCTGTGGATTCCCTTGTCTTTACGCAGCATTTTATGTCTCACATGACTCTTTGATTTGCAGGTTTTCAAATTTGCCTTTTGCCACGAACTTTCAATTCACTTTGTTTCATGGACCTTTCAACTAACTGGGGTCTTATCCTCCGCAAACTCTTTGTCCTTCGCACTCAACTTTCCTTCACTCCGTGGTGTCGCATGTCTCTATTACTTTGTCCCACAATAAGGGAGATGTGCATTAGAGGAGGAAGAGGAGGTATGAAGAAGGAGATCGGAAAATGAGAAGTGTATTGGTGAGGAAACCGGAACTGGGGAACCTATGACCAATGCAAAATCCCTTTCTTACAACAATGAATGTATATAGCGCATGCCATTTGTGTCAATTGTGTGAAGCAAAAAGGGGGTGTTAAGAGGTAGTCATCGAGGAGACATACTTTAGAGATATGTATGAAAGTAAGGTATGGTTCATGAATAGTTTGAAGGGAAACTTACACATGTTTGAATGTCGAAAAACACATATGTTTCACACCGAACCTCTAAGTTTACCACTCGTTATGTCATCGATTACATGCATAATTGCGAAAAGAGTTTTTATGAAGTGAATAAGGTAGCAATTACGGTTTCCCATCATTAGTAGTGTTGATGAAACTTTTCGACAATGATCACCAACACAAAACCTTGTCCTCTCATTTTCCCGATTCATGTCAAGAAAAGTTACGGAGAATCGTAAATGGAATTTCGTAATAGTATAATCAATTTTTAAAGATTTGGTAGGAGGGGAAAATAATTTTTTTGTGTGTACATCTTGGTCTTGTTTCAATCCTAGAACACATACGAGGTCATAAAAGGGAACATTTAAGTTTAAAGATCATAATTCGAGTGAGCAGCTACAAGATTATAATTTGGTTGGTCAGCATAAGGATTATAATCTAGTGATGAGCCAATGAATATGTAAACATGCAATCTGTTGAATGCATGCATGTAAGTCGAGGACAAGCGGAAAAGCTTCCAACCCGTATGTCGATGCATGACGATACGTGTAATCTACATCATCTAGTTGTTTGGAGAGTCGACCAATGTAATGTTTAACGACATTGCATGTAACATGAAACGTTGGGCGAATCGAGGGAAGATGAAAACTTGGGTGATATTGTCAGTGGTGGGAGGAGATACCATATGCGAGAAAGTATGAATCATAGTATTGAATATGGGGTTATGATGCAACTTGATGCCGAGCTCGAATGACCCTTAATGCGAAGACCGAATCTTGTTGATCCGAAACAAAATGTAAATTTAATACATATCAAAGTGGAAGGATGAAGTCAAGCTCATTAGAAGTTTAGTCTTTGATGTTAACACTAAGACAATTGAAATGAAGAGAACAACTTAAATTGTCCCACACAAAATAGTATTTGCTATATATGCTCCACTTCATCATCTCAAACATGGTTGCATTATTGAGATGATGATGCCATTTGCATGGAACAAAACAAAAAAAGGAAAAATCCATTATTAGGTTCCACATGTGAAATCCAACCACACCATCGACGCATCGACATCATTTGTACACCAATTGTGCACTAAATAAAATGCTTAGAAATAAAAGTGCATTTAGATATACTCCACGTATCTGTGGAGGCATTTGACATCAACCATTTCCCTTGGCATCAACTATTTTTCCTCTTTTTCTACCACTAAACCCCATCAATCTTTGAATCGGATGATGCCAAATTGAAGGGTTCGAGGAGACCTTTCCAACGATATAATTTTTAAAGATTTGGAGCTCTAGAGCAAAAGATATGACCATTTGAATATTTGCATGTCGGAATGAACATGAGTGTGACACGTGGCAGCCTTTGAATGGCCTCGAAAATTGCCTCTGCCTACGTGTGTATTGTTTTTCCTTCGCTACGTGTCGGTCTCTAGTTGGCTGCGGGGTTGGGCTTTGCTTACATGTCTGCTTCCCTTTGCTTTGGACTGCCCTTTCCTTCTTCTCGGACCCGACGCCTTTTATCAAATTCCGCTCATTCTGGGGCTTGAGATCTACCGGAGTCTACCGGCTTAAAGTGTGGAAGAATGTCGCCACGTGTCCGACTTGGACCGTTGCTTTTCGCTATGCTCACTGCGAAGTGCGAGCCAATGTAAAATCTCCACACACCTTAGCAGTGTCAGACTGTTCTTAAACATTTGCGAAGCATGAACCAATGAGAAAGCTCCACACATACTTCACAATTCACCTTCAGCTATAAGATCTTGTCGAGCGCGAAGCATAAGCCAATGAGAAAGCTCCACGTTCCCCACAAATGTCAAACTGTGTCAGACCTTGTCTGACCACTGCGAAAGGTGAGCTAGTAAGAATGCTCCACATATGTCTTCAGATTTCGCAAGTGTCAAATTGTTCTTGAACCTTCGCGAAGCATGGACCAATGAGAAAGCTCCACACATACTTCAAAATTCACCTTTAGCTATAAGATCTTGTTAGAGCGCGAAGCATAAGCCAATGAGAAAGCTCCATGCTCTTCGCAAATGTTAGAATGTGTTAGACCTTGGCTCACCACTGCGAAAGGTGAGCCAGTATGAAGGCTCCACGTATGTCTTCGGATTTCACAGTGTCAGATTGTTCTTAAACCTTAGTGAATCATTGACCAATGAGAAAGTTCCACGCATACTTCATGAATTCACCTTCAGCTATAAGATCTTATTAGAGCACGAAGCATAAGCCAACGAAAAGCTCCACGCTCCTCGCAAATGTCAGACTGTGTCATACCTTCATTGACCACCGCGATAGGTGAGCCACTAAAAAGGCTCCACGCATGTCTTCAAATTTCGCATCACTAGAACGACGTTACCTTCGGATTTTACAGTGTCTGGCTCTCTTGTTGTTGTGTTTTTTTCATTGCTTTGGAGTTTCTCCTTCGCATTGTGACTTTATTGTCGGACTTGATCATTGTAGAAATGTTGCATGTGTCACCTTCAACTTCGGCCTTGTTTCTCTTTGTGCTCCGCGATGTTTCTTTTTGATCGCACTGACTTGTCTGCTCTGCTGCGGACTCGAAATCATATGAAACATAGTGCATTATGCAGACTTGAAGTCCATGAAACCCAAATGGCTATGAAGAGACCTGGAATCCAACCATGTGGCCCTTCGCATCGCTAGCATTTGAAGTGGTTGGTGGTGTAGACTTTTGATGGACGTTTGAACGCTGTCAGGGTTTTGAAAAATGGTTGTGTCCATTTGTAATTAAGTTATCCAAAATAATCCGGGGGGGTTAATTTGGGATAACAGTCCCCAGTTTAAATGCCCATAACGATACCGTTGACACCAATATTTGTAAATCGTTGTCTCTTTCAAATTACAAATGTAGAATACCACCGTCATTTTCTTTATTAATATATATACATACGTTCAATTACAGTCTGAAAAGTAGTATGTTATTTTTTAAATTGTTTGATAAATACATTAATGAAAATATAAAATTGATTAATATTTTCATTAAAAAAAAGTAATTTACAACTATCCGTACACAAATTTTGAATTGAGGAAGTGTTAATATGGATATAGTAACATAATACAACAAATATCAATATTTTAATTAGAGAAATAAAATGAGCCAAGGAAGACAGATGTGCCACAAAATAGATTCTATTGCTTAAAATATGCACAATTCCATTACAGTCATGACAGAAGGTGAGAATACATTGCAGAGACCAGATTCGAGATCTGGAACTTATGGGAAGTCAACCACCATTTTGGCATGGTGTCGTTACAACAAAAAGCGCTCTCAACAAGTGAAAAAACATAGATTTTATAATATATAACATAATGGTGAGAGAGAAGAGGGGAAAGAGAGATAAAAAGATCGAATTTGATCTTGTAATAAATGAAAATATGTCTTTCCTACAACACGACTTCTAGGCTGTCAGATGCACCTCCCTATGTTTGTTTTGCTTGTAGAAGAAGGAAGGAGGCCCATACTCCATCAATTCTTACTGGTCGAGCCGTTTGTAATTGTACGCTAATGCCATAACTATTTATCCTCATTTCGCTTATCAAATCCCACCAAAATCTGATTTTGATGATGCCAAATTGAAGGGCTCGAGGAGACCTTTCCAACGATATAAATTTTGTAAGATTTAGAGCTCTGGAGCGAAAGATATGGCCATTTGAATATCTGCATGTTGGGATGAACATGAGAATGACACGTGACAATCTTCTATTGGCTCAGGGATTACTTCCGCTAACATGCTACTTGCTTTGATTTTTCCACATGTTGGTCTCTGGTTGGGTCGCGGGGTCAGGGTTTGCTTACATGTCTACTTCCCTTTGCTTTTCTACGTTCTGTGGCTTTGCATGCAGGTTTGTTCCATCATGAAATACGAGTTAATAAGACAATGCCACGTTCCTTCGTAGTGTCAGGCTACTCTTTTACTTGCATTGATCACTGCAAAGCATAAGCCAATGAGACAGCTCCACGCTACTTCGCAATGCACTTTAGTTATACCAGCCTTGTCAGACCACGAAGCATAGACCAATAAGCACATTTCACGCATGCTCACAATGTCAGTCCTTTGATAGCCCCTTCTAATAGAGTGCAAAGTTCAAACCAACGAGAAAACTCCACGCTCTGTGCAGATGTCAGATTGTATCAGACCTTGACTGACCACCGCGAAAGTTGAGCCAGCAAGAAGGCTCCATGTATATCTTCAGATTTCGCAGCACTAAACCTACTTTACCTTCGGATTTTGCAGTGTCAGGCCCTCTTGCTTTTGTGTCTATTTTTCATTGGTTCGGGGATGCTCCTTCACATCGCGACTTTATCTTCAGTGGACTTGGTGGTTGTAGAAATGCTGTCATGTGTCACCTCCAACTTTGGCTTTGTTTCTCTTTGTGCTTGGCGATGTTTCTTTTTTGACCGCAATGACCTATCTACCCCGTCTCAGACCCAAAATCGTTTGAAACTCGGTGCATTCGAAAGACTTGAAGTCTGCGAAAGAGCGCAAAACCGAGTTGGGCATCAGTCAGTTACATGTGTCCAGATTTGTTTCGACGGTACAATGTATAAGAGGAAGGGACACGATGAAGCAGTCAGAAGTGGAGATTGTCATTAGATTTCAATGCACGTCCTGAAATTTTAATCTCTACCATTCACATGCTGAAAGGTGTCAAAATAAGGAGGATCGATCTCATAGAGAAATGCCTTTGGTGTAAAAATGCGGGAATTAAATACCTTCTTGTTCCACACCTATTCCCTGACTTAGTGTTTGCTTACCTAAACAATATCTGCTATGTGTTCCGCTTTTTCATCTCGATCTCGCCCACATTATTCATATGAATGCAATTTGAGTGAAAGCTATTTTGTATTTACCATATGAAAGAGGGATTCTTAAATTTAAAAAATGGGAATTAAATACACGCATGTCCCACACTTATTCCATGAATTATTTTGGAAAATATACTCGCCCATCACATTTTTAGTGCACGACATTTAGTGTGTCAATTGTTTGAAAGAAAAAGTGCATATGGTGTGCAAGGACTCAGGAAACATATTTTGGAGATATCTAAAAAAGAAAAGAGAGGTTGATCACTACTTTCAATGTCAATAGTTTGCAATTTCAGCTCTTGCACGTTATAGGTAGTTAGAACACACATAAATGTAATTAGGGTATCCCCCGACTCATATTATTCCTACCCAAATCATATCTACTATGTGCTCCACTTTATACACTATTACAATTAGTGTTCCATACAAAATTGTTATTAGGGGTCTCATACACAATTGTGAATGGGTTTTATCTGTAGCTATCCAGGCAAAGAATAGGGTTTGTCTCTAGCCACGAGGCACGTAGTTTGTCTAGGTGTAGATGATGTAGGTGAAGTAAACCTTTGAAGTGTGAAAAGTGATGAAGTGTGATTTTGGGAAAGAACATGCTAGGGAGGGAGGCCTGCAAAAATGGCAACCCGACAACTAGCATTACTCCCATGGGATCTAGGTAGTGAGGACACATAAAAGGAATGTTCAAGGAAGACGAAGACATGAATCAAATGTTAGAAATTAAAAAAAACGTGACAATGTATGCATAAAAGGAATGTTCAAGGATGACGAAGAAATAAATGTAAGGAGAAACATAAAAAATTGAGAATTGAATGCAAGCATGTCCCACATTTATTCCATGAGTTAGATTGCTCCCACCCAAATAATATCTACTATGTACTCCACATTTTTTTCTTGATCTCACCTGCATCATGCACATGAATGCAAATCATGTTTAAACGGACCAAAATTTTAAAATGAGGAAAACCCAATAAATGTTCGCTTTGAGTTTCAATTTTAGTACTTGTAGGGGAATAGGTGATGCGCGAAAAAGCATTGACAATTAACCCACACAAGCGGACAATCATATGAGTGAAAGGTGGATTTCATGTACCATTCAAAAGAGGGATTCTTTGAATAAAAATGTGGGAATTAAAAAGTTGCATGTCCCACCCCTATTCCATGAGAATTAGTAAAAATGTGCGAATTAAAAACCTTCTTGTCCCACACCTATTCCCTGACTTAGTGTTCTTACCTAAACAATATCTACTATGTGTTCCACTTTTTCGTCTCGATCTCGCCCACATTATTAATATAAATGCAATTTGAGTGAAAGGTAATTTTCATTTCCATTCGAAAGAGGGATTTTTAAATAAAAAGTGGAAATTAAATAGTCGCATGTCCCATACTTATTCCACGAATTATTTTTGAGAAATCTATTCACGAGTCATTTGTTCCCCTATAAGTACTCGAGCTTGAAACTTAGAATGAACATTTATAAAGTTTTCCATTTTTAAATTTTGGCTATTTTAAACACATGTTGCATCCATGTGCATAATGTGGGCAAGATCATGACAAAAAAGTGGAATACATAGCAAATATTATTCAGGTGGGAACAATCTAAGTCGTGGTGCACCACTTTATTGTCTCGATCTCGCTTGCATTGTTCACATCAATGTAATTTGCGTTTAAAGGGGCTAAAATTAAAAAATAAGGAAAAAATAATAAAACTCCCTTTTTAGTTTTGAGATTGAGTAATTACTAGAGAATGGTTATGCACAAAAAGTTAGAATGTTGTAAATTAAAAAGTGGGAAATTATATACCAACATGTCCCACACCCATTTCATGAAGCAAATTGTTCCTACCCAAGTTAAATATGTTATATGTGCTCTGGAAGGGATGTCAAATCAATTCACTTTACATTATGCATTGATGGATGTTCATACCCTTTTTTAAAGCTCCCATTTTGGCAACGATTTTACCACTGCCAAATGGATTTGCTTGAAAGTTTCTAAGGCCCTTTTTAGAAAAACTATTTTTGCATATTTTTCATTCATTGCAATCCACAAGACCACATCTCATTGAAGCATTCTATTGAATAGTTCATGTGCCTTGCTCTAAAGCTCCCATTTTCATAGAAGTTGAGAGGATATTGATAAAGGTTGTAGGGTTTGGCCTTTTCAATGAACCCATTTTTAGTGAAAAAAAAAGAGTGGTGAGATAAAATTAATTGATTTTATAAATATTGTAATAAACAATAAAAACATGAAGATTCCGAAAGGATGGTAAAAAGAAAAATTTAAAAAGTATGTATTCAAAATAGCAATTGGAAGAAGTCTACCATGTATCATCATAAATATGTAAAGCTAAACAATTACGAGTTAAAAAGAGCCCTAGTTTATCTTGGAGGAAATGTTAATTTAATTTCGCAGAGAACACAAAAGGTTGTAAGGAAACCACAATTACAACTAGTGAGGTAAAACATAATGTTCGCTGATAAGGCATGTTGGGGGTAGAATTACATTTTGTGCATATCCTGGGCTCAATACAGTTCACGAGACCACATTTCTTTAGTCAAATAATTGGCATGCCATTTGCATGATTTAACATTTTGAATATATATCAATGGGAGCACCAAAAAACTACATATGTCTGTGCTTATAAAGCTCCTATCTTTTTATAGGTTAAGATTATGCCTGCAAACATGAATTGATCGCATGGACACATGTAGATTGCATTTGGTGAATGTTTCGTGTAGATCGCATTTGTACATGGACTGCGATACGTTAAATCTCAGTTGAAAAAAGTATTTAGTCCTCTTGAATGGTATCCCAGGACAAACCCAAATGCCAAACGTAACATTACTTATCATTTAGGTCCAACAAATAGCGGGAAAACATTTGAAGCAGACATAAAATTCATGAGAGACAGTAAATGTAAAAGGATTGTGCAGGTTTCAGCGTAATCAACAGCGGACAATCCGACGTGCTTGACATTGACGTACGATGCTGTAGAGGCCGTTGATATGTGTCGTGCATGTCAGACGCGAGAGGTAACATTTAATTTATGTCCATTTTGCTCTTGCTCTATCCATCTCATTCAATAGATCACTTGAATAACTTTTTGCCTTGAATTATTTCTAGATGCTTTGCTCTAGCTCTATCCTAATCATTCAATGGACCGCTTGAATAACTTTTTGCCTTCAACAATAATTTCTGGATCCTTTACTCTTGCTCTATCCTATTCATTCAATGTATCACTTGAATAACTTCCTTGAATAATTTTTGGACCCTTTGCTCTTGCTCTATTCGGATATATCATACAACCGTGGTTGTGCAAGAGTTTCTTGATTCTATAGGCTCTCTTTCACTTTTTCATAGCCCTTACTTGCACTGTTGATGCTGCATCTTTATGCCTTTGTTTCCACACAAGCCATCTCTATTCAGCTGGTTTTCTGTCTCGACCAAGTCAGATCAGCCAAGCAATCTTTATTCAGTTGGGTTTTATGTCTCTGATGAGTCGGTCCAGTATAGATACGTGTACCCTTCACAATTCTACTGTCATCCATTTCGTTTATCTCAAAGGAAATATGACCTGCTTCTTGTTTTGATGAACAGTTATGTCCTATTTCCAAATATAACCTTCCATATAAAAGTATGGCACTAAATTGTACTGCTAAAAATATTTTAAATACATATACCACATTGTTTAGAAACTCCATTAGCTTCTCCACTTATATCCCGCAGAGAGATGACAACCATCTAGTTACACCATAGTTGAGGTCAAAAAGTCTTTCCAGAGAAAAAACCAACAGGTGCTTAACTCTCCAAGCAGAAAGCAAAAACTTCGGAAAAATTAGTCCAATGGACATCACATTTAAGGTTGAACTTTCCGTGTGATGCTCAAATGGATGCCACATTAAAGATTGGAAATAAAAGTGAACTCACTACATTATGCCTATCTGCATAATTGCTCTATTTTGGTTTGCAGATTATATGCAATCTGAAACTATGGGAAATAAAATGTCTCTCATTTTGAAAGATTGTCTCTAGAAGAAATGGTTGGTCCCATCTATGTCTGTGCCCAGTCAATGAAAAGGGTGTCCAAATATTTGTTCTTTTTAAAATAGCTCGCTTGAGTGGGCATAACATAAGAACTATATTTTGATATGATTTGCTAGAGAGATTTCAAGGACATAAAATGATAATAAGAAGGCTAAGTCCTTACCCTTTATCATATTAGCAAATCCAACCGCTAGCTATTTCACAGCAGAGCTATCCAAGAACAATATAAACTTGTAAATTGTAAATTAAACAAAAACTAAGCTCCCTTATACAGAACTTCAAAAAACTAGCAAATATCAAATGAAACAAAACAGGTATCATGCATGAACCAAAATTTCTAAGCCAGTGTTCTCAGTTTTATTAATAACAAATGCCTTTCCAATTTCTAACTCTTGATATTCATATGCAAAGTTCCCAGCTGCTACAGATTAGTAGGCTCTTTACTTACCCCCAACAGCATCAACAACCCATTTACCCCTTGATACTTTTAGATTGATGCCAGAATTTCTCTGAAGATGGTCTGTATCATTCTCACAGCAAAATGATCATCCCTTAAAGGGCTATGGTCTAATCCAAAAGTGCAGCTATTTTGATTTCAGTATCAGAATAAATGTTCTAGAAGACCAACATATGAAGAAGCAGATTATGGTATATGCAATTTGTTAAAAGTCTGTATTTAAACACCCAGTCTTCCATTGGAGCCAAACTAGATAAAAATATGTTAGTACTGCGCTGTTTTAAATATGGCACTTTTATCCCTTACGCTAGCCAACGACCAAGAATTAACCAAGAATTGACTAAGACTTTCCAGGTTTAACAAAACTAAGCCTCAGAAATGAATAGAATTTGCTAGGAGATTCTGTTTCTTTCAAAATTAGGAAATTAGATGTCTCCCAAATGTGTAAAAACCTTTGTTTTCTTTGATTAAATTGTCCATTAGGAATCAAAAGACACATAAAATAATGATTAATTGCTTCCAGTGATATATATAACAAAACATATATCATGCGAGTCCAAATCTAGTTGAATCAAACCTAGAGCAATAGAAGAAATTTATGTAATCAGTAACTACCTCATCCTGCTGGCTTGACAGTAGCTTGTGCTTTCGCTAGGGCTTCCTGACAGAACAACCCTAGGAAAATCAAATGAAACAAAACAGGTTCTTGCACTAAACCAAAAGTTCCAAGCTAGTTCTTGCAGCTTTGTAAATAACACCAACAGCTCATTCAGCTCATTCACCCCTGGAACTTGTTGATTAATGCTAAAACTTTTCTAAAGCTGGTCTGTACCATTCTCTCAGCATAACAAACACATAAAGGTCGTCTATGGTCTAATCCACAAGTGCCATTGTTTTCATTTTTATATCAGAAAGTAAGTGTTCTAATTGAGCCATCATATGAAACACATTGTGCTCAATTGAACACACCCAAACTTCCATTGGAGCAAAACTAGATAAAAATACATTGCACTCTATTCTTCCAAAATCTAGCCTTTGACCAATAATTGACTAAAACTTACCAGGTTAACAAAAACTTGGCTTCCAGGATTCCCATATGAATAAATTTCTTTCCAAAGAAAAAAAAAAAAAAAAGGAAACTACATGCCTCCTTAAAAATCCTTTGTTTTTTCTGACTAATTTGACATTTCCATCCAGCAAGCACCAAAAAAGGAAAATATAATAATGATTAATTACTTCCAGTTCGACCTCTGGGAGACTTTTTTCATTCCTAAAAAAGGAATCTACCTAATATTAAAAACTTTTGTTTTCCGACTAAATTGCCCTTTTTGTCCTGCAGGCACCAAGAGAAGCACAGAGATTTTTTTCATTCCAAAAAAAATGGAAACTAAATATCTCCATAATCTTTAAAAACTTTTGTTTTCTGACTAAATTGTCTTTTTGTCCAGCAGACAGAAGCACAAATTATTTTTTCATTCCAAAAAAATGGCAACTAAATATCTCCCTATTCTTAAAAAACTTTTGTTTTCTTGACTAAATTGCCCTTTTTCTCCAGCAGGCACAAAAAGAAGCGCATATAATAATGACTAATTGCTTCTGGTTGGATCTCTTACAAAAATATATCATGCAAGTGAAGTGCTGCAAACTCTAGATGAATCTACTTCATCTGAACCTGCCACAATAGAAGCAATTTATCTGCTCAGTAGCTACTTCATCCTAGCTGGCTTATCAGTAGCTCATGCTTTTGCTATGGCTTCTTGATAGACAACCCTATTTTGGTATTCAACATAGCTTATAGCTTCTGTGTAATGCACTCTGACATAACTTGTTAAAGAACATGCACAGTATGCCACGGTCATCTTTGTTAATGTTAAAGCCCACCCCTAGCATTCTGACTCATTGCAGCAAAATTTGGAGAATGCACCTTGTACAAGAACACTTTTGAGAACTCTCTTTAGTTTGGTGGTTGGTGATGCTCTGATGCTGTTAATCTAATCCCTTTTTTGACTGATTTTTGCATTTCTAGGAATGCTCAAATGAATTTGTTACTCACATTTAAAGAAATTATCAACTTTAAGGCTAGGGCATGCATTACAGAATTATCAACTTGAACACTAGGGCATCCATAAATGAATTTGTTAGTCACATTTAAAGAAATTGACAGCTTTAAGGTTAAAAGTAAATAAAGTTTAAAGTAAACAGTAATCAAGTTGTTATAAAAGTAAATAAAGTTTAAAGTAAACAAATGCTTGCATATACCAAGCCGGACAAAGTGCAATAGCAGTATCATTTCCCAATGGATTTTATCTTTCTAAATTCATATTCTAAGCTAAATATCCATCAATTCCTTACAAAAATCAAGAATTCAGTTTCAGAAGGTTTATATCCTGATTCAGAAATATCAAGAATTTAGATTTAGATTTAGCTACAACCAATGCAAAATGTTGGAGAGCAAACTAGCAGTGTATCCACATGATTACAATAACTAGATCAACACAAATTAGTTCCATGGAGTGCTCACCGTTCCCCAAAAATAAAAAGTCCATTAGAAATAGGCAAGTGCATAATTCAATATTCATATCATGCCAACTGTACCATGCAGCTTCTTCAGTGAAGAAAACGTTAAAAAAAAATTAATGCTAAACGGCTATTTAGATCAGATCACTTAAAATAATATTAATAACCAAAACAACATTTTGGCAAACTTTCAGCCCTGTTCAGCACAAAAATTCACTCAACTACTACCAAAATAGCATCTAGTCAACATCCTGTAGAGGTTGGGCAACATCCTCAGCCGTGAACTTGCCCTTTCCTTTTTCAGCAGCTCTGCCCTTTGCTTTTCTCTCCAAAAGAGCCTTTCTATCCTTATCTACCTTCAACTTTGTCACCACCACCTTGGATGGGTGAACACCAACATTCACAGTGGATCCTGTGCACAAATGCAAGAGGATTTAAAAAACCAAAAGGAAAGTTTAGTATCATATCAACTTATTCCATCATATACACTAGCAATGTATTTTAAAACAACAAAAAGAATTTGCAATTGAAATCTCATTTTTCCTCACCGTTGACTTTCTCTCTAGTAATACGTTCAATGTGAATGACCCACTTCCTTCTGTACACTTGAACCACCTTCCCTTCTCTTCCTTTAAATGTTCCTCTTACAACCTGAACTTCGTCATCCTTTCTGATTGGAACAGAACGAACCTAAAAAAACATTGGCATTGTGAAAAAGAAAAATCAGATACATGCACATTATTACACAGGAAAGCATGAAATAACATCAGCAAAGCATCAATGCTACTGACAATTACAACATGCAATGTTGACAATAAGTTATAAGATCTTTACAATAAGAGATAATTTTTTCTACATAAACATGCAGCTCTAAAGTGGCCGTAAGATCTTCACAATAAGAAAATTAATTCTCTACATAAACATGCAGCTCTAAAACACCACTACAATCAATACATGCAAATCTTACATTATGCTTGTTTCTTAGGTCAATGGAAAGTGGTGCACTCATCAAAACACGCCTCACACTGGATGGGGCTGTAAAATGAGCTTTTCGGCTCTTCCGCCTAGAAGAGCTGACTCCTGCAGACAACAAAAAGGTCACATTCATGTCAGAAAAGGTGCAGAAAACCTACATTTAAATCACAAATGGGCAACCAAAAAGAAATGCATGCACACAAAAACACAAATCTTTGCCCCTGATGGCTCACTAGTACATGCAAGGACTACAAAACGGATAGCTTGCAAGACTATTTTTCTCATTTGAGAAAACCCGTACCAATGGCCTACCAGTTAATTATTCGAAGTTTTGTGAATTCTCAAACAGATACCCTGGCTTGAGAAATCATTATATTTTCTATTCACTTGCAAAAAAGTAGTATGACAAGCTCCAATTCAAGCCTTGAAGTTTCAGGCATTAATTCAATGGCCTCTTTTCATTTGCCAAAGCCTGTGATGGAAAAGAATTGCAAAGTAATGCAAGGCAATGTAAGACTGAGATGAAGCTCCTTTTACTACTTCAACATAATTATATATTTAATTTTCTGTATGCAATCTTATATTCAATATTGTATAATAATACTAAACAGATTGCATGGACTCCCTCTTGCATACAAGACTTATAACAGATATTATAAGTTCAAAACAAATGACTACAGGAAACTTGTCAATTGACAGACATTTTCCTCTTTAAAGATATTAAGTTTATTAATACAATGTACATTTATCAGATATGAAATAAAAGAACAAATAGGCCACAAAAAGAGAAAGAGAGGACACATTAGAGGGTGTGTTGTTAGTTGAGAACTTGGGATGTTACACTCAACTGAGCCAATCTCTCTTGCCGAGTACATGTAGATGAAACTATTGTTTGGCTTTTACTAATCACAGCTATGTCACAGGGTTCGCCACATTTTATAGAAAAAAATTGAAATTTGACAAATCTAATACAGCAACCAAAAATTGTTGAAAACCGTTGCAGTTTGTACGGAATTCATGTTGACTGGAGGAGTTGTCTAGGGTCTCAATGGTGGCGTCTAAGCTTTGTCATGGCCGTGGAGTTGAGCACTGTGGTGGGTCGTGGAACTTTGTGGCCCTGATATAACCTCAACGTCAAAACCGCAAACCCCAAATCCACCGTTAAAGGAGTCTGCAAAATATTGAGACTAACACGAAATGCATACATGAACGGTGATACTCCGTCCTTGCAGTGGTATAATGGCAGAAACCCTATCGGATTTCATTCCATTTCATCACCAGTCAGGGAACGAATGGCAAAAATTAAAATCCGTGACATTTGTCATTTGCATATTGCCTTATTTTTGAAGAATCCGTGACATGCATATCAAGGTAGGGTTTTTTATATTTTAATAATGTTTGTTTTGTGTATTTTTTAATGTTTGTATTTTATTTTGTTTTATTTACTTTATTATTTTCATTTTATTGTTATTTTATTTTATAAAATAGTTAGGATCTTTTAAAGTTTCGTTTTTTATTTGATTTTTTTATTTACCTTTTAAATTAATTTACAATATTTATTAATATTTATCTTAAAAATTAAATAATTTGTAAATTTTATATAACTTCAAATTTTAATTTTATCTTTTTATTTATATTCTATATATTTCTTTTAAGATATATATAATTATTTTATTTGATAAGTTGTATTTATTGTTCAAATTTAATGATGATTTTTTTCACAAACTTTATCCATTGGCGAATTTGAACCGAATTTTATCCTCGTTGAACTCAAAACATGTGACTTAGAATCACAGAACTGGTACAAACACTCCTAACATTACATGTACAAAGTCACTGCTGGAAAGGCTCTCCATAGCCTATCTTTGGGCTGAGGCATGTCACAAACATCCTAATAAGTGCAGATTAGCCTGTTGATTAGATTTAGAGTCCTCAGTCTCATCAGATTCAAAAAAAAAAAGTGTATTTAAACTTATATTGTATAATAATAGCATGGAATGAATTAGTTCCATCTTCCTTATAACACAATACAGATTTTACAAGTTCAAATATAAATAATCAGGGAAAGTTCAATTAATTTTTTTCCTACTTCAAATATAACTAACTGCAGGAAAAATTCTAACTGACAAGTTCAAATATAACCAACTGCAGGAAAGTTTTTAATAGAGAATTTTTTTCCTACTTAAGGCAATTAACTTTATTGATAATGTACAGTTATTACTATTAAAAGGAGAAAAAATAGGCCACAAAAAGAGGAAAAGTTAAAAGTTTGGGATGTTACATTCAGGTGAGCCAGCCCTTGCCAGGTATGCATTAATGAAACTATTATGCTATTGTTATCCATGGGATTGGTACATTTCCTCCTAATATTACACTTAGCAAGATCGCACATGTCAACCACTACATAGTCCCTGCTAAAGAGGTTCTCCATAGCCTAACTTTGGTCTCAGGCATGTCTCAAACATCCTAAAAAGTGCAAATTAGTATGTCAATTAGATTTTGAGTCCTCAGCCTCATCAGATTGAAAATAAATTGCACAAAAACTTATATTGTATAATAATATTACAAAGAATGAACTCATTCCATCTCACATACAACACTTAATTACAGATTTTACAAGTAATAACCGCATGAAAATTTACAATTTACAACATTTTTTCTATTTAAAGCAATTGATTTTATTAACACAATTCATTTTTACAAGTTAATAAATGAAATAATAAGCCTCAAAGAGAGAAAGTTTAAGGTTGTGTTAAGATGAGATGTTACAACCAGGTGAGACAATCCTGCTTGCCAGATACACATAGATGAATCTATTAGGATTTTACTATTCACATGACTAGTACAATTCCTCCTAACATTAGATGTAGCAGGAGCATAGAGAGTAATCAGTACACAGTCCCTCGTGAACGGGCTCTACCTAGCCCATCTTTAAACTCAAGCCACAGATTCACATCCTGATTAAATTTTGAGTCCACACACAGCCTCACCAGAATGAAATTCATAAGACACTAAACTCATAAAACACTTTACCCACCTCCCCAACGAACTGCTACACACCTTGGGTATCAGATCCTGATAAATCCATGGTGAACACACGTTGACACAAACTAATGGAACGAATAATAATCAATGTGGAATAATGATTGCCATTTGAAACACTTGCCCAAAGGTATGAAGGCTAGGAGGACATGAAAGTCAGCAAATAAAAGGACTACTACAAACCATCCAAAAACTTAACCCTAAGCAGTCGGTGCAACTTTAAAAATGCTAAGTGATCATCAGATCGACGTCACTCTGGAGATGTTGGGAACATACCATTGCTTTCTTCTTCATAGTAACCAAAGAGACGCATTCAATAGATTTCTTCTGTAAATCTTAAGAAACCTATGTCTTCTACTAAATACGGGCAATTTATCACCTCGCTGGAAAGACGCCGAAATGGAAAACTGATTTTGTGAGCAGTCCCGTGTGTAAAAGGCCTTGCTGATCTCAATGCTAAATAATCCCGCATTATAATAACATTACGAATAGTATTAAGGGTTTTGATTCAAGGAGAAAAAGGGTTTCCACGTTACGAACAGAGGTCCGACGAGTAAAATAACAAGCCAGCAGATCGAATCGCTTAATTGGGTATTTGAGAATATATGTTGAAATCGTTAAACGCTTGATAAAAATTACAGACAGGTAGGATTTGTATTTCTTACTTGGATTATACTTCATTGTTGGCTCCTTGACTCCTTCGCCTTCGTCTGCAACTTCAGCTAGCTACTCTCCTCAGACCACGACTCAGAAAGACCAAATTGAGGGAGAAATGAACATATGTTGAGGGTCTTCTAAAACCCTAACCCTAAAACCGCTACTAAGGGCATTGCGAAAATCCAAGCCATCCGTTGTTTTAGTAAATCCAATCCGTCCATATAATATTATTCTATGATTTTTTCTCCACAGAGAAAAATTACATACATTAATTTAAAACTTTATTTTAACTTCCTAGGTTTATTCAGTTTTGGACTATAGTCCGTGTAACAAAAAAGAATTATCAAAAATTTTGAAATGCACTTATCTTGCAGCTTTAGGTCTCATAGGCTGCTAGTCTCACGATGTTATTAAATTCATTCATTCATTTATGGGTTTAGATGTTTTCCTATTTCAAAAAGGTTTTTTTGGAATGTTGAATAAAAAAGCACCATCACGGAAAATAATTCACCAATTTTATAGTCTTTCAAAAAAAAAAAAATGTTCATAAAAATATTATTCCCTTTGTTGTGTGGGGTTCGCCTTCATATGAGTTTGATGTGTCTCCTAATTTGCATTAAATGCAAAGGGTTTGTTTGCACCCTATTGTGTCCTTTTTAGGTTTAATTATGTAGGGTTTCGGTGGGCATGGCCAAAAGTAAAGATCATAAAAATGATGCTTCTAAATAAAATTGTGTAGCAATTTTGTATTATATTTTGGATCACACTATATGATCCATGATTAGGATGATAAGTGTTGATTGCAAACTTATGTTTCAATAATAATCTTAGTATTGTAATAATTATATACACCTAAATTTGGCAATTTATCATTTAGTAATGACAACTTTGGCTTTGCACCCAAAAATGACGTGCACGCACATTCCAAGCCTAAGTGACCTATCCTTATCTCTCTTTCATGAGTCTCTTATCTATTCATGCTACTTAATCGCTCACAAAACTATTTGCATCAATCTACAATAGCATATTCCTACCATGCATCAATCCCAAAACTTTACAAAATCTCACAAATTATATATCGAGACTCGCCCATTAGGGACCGAACCATCCAATGATTCATACCAAAGTGGACAATTTTGTCCTGGCCACCCGATGGTCACTTTTCCAATTTAGTATCTTTTTATGGGTTTGTTCATAACCTATAGGTTTACCTTAATGGGGTAAACCCATAATAACATCTATAAAAGCAAATTCATATGGAGATGAGCCTATGAATGCCTATAAAAGTAAGTTTAACCCAAGTATTTACCTCACTTGGCACTTTCAAGAGTATATTTGCAAAATACATTCCAAAAGCACTCCAAGATCTCTTAAATCCTTTCAAAGCAACAACACACTGATCTAGAACATCCCCACACTAATCCAAAGCACTCCCAACCAAGTTCAAGAGTCAAGTTTCCTATCTAGAGACCTTCAAAGCTAAGCTGCTTAAGCATGCCAAGCCATTGTTTCTCATTATTAAGTCATCAAGTTACCAAAGTAGTCAATGCATGTAGATATCACATGATAGGTGGAAAACTATGTGGTTTTAGGCCTCTTGAGTAGTGTCGATGTAGGTGGTGTATGAATTGCACTTAACCCAACCATTAACCATTATGTAAGGTACCTGTAAGTGGTCGTGGTTTCAAGTTGTCTTGCATCGTATTAAGGGTTTCACAAATGTGTGACACATAGGTTCTCAAAGCACTAAGGTCATCACAATGAGTCGCAGACACATAGAAAGTTGTAGAGCACAAATGCATTGTTGTACGAAACCATTCGAAAGGGACCAAACCATCTAGCGCTTTTATACCTACCTAGGATAGTTCCATACCGCTCATTTTTGCACTCCGATTCCGTAAACGAAACACTTCTAGGTCATTTCTAGTTTGATATGCTTTACATTGTTAATTCGGCTTCATGCCTTTGTAATCAACCAAGTGTGTCTACTTCTTTATGTTTTAACGATTGTTTCCATATTTGATCTTCGCAAATTACTAATGAGCATATATTTTGGTTTATGCATTAACATTTATGTTGTGTTCCCTTTTCAAATAAAGTATGATAAATTAATAATATAACTTAAGAGTCGAAAAAGTAACTTTACAAAAACGCTTATATTTTATTATTATAAAAAGTTATTTTCGAAAAAGTAAGTCATAACAAAGGAATAAAAATGGAAATTTGTTTTTGGAGGTTTTTACTAGGGAAAAGCGAAAGTAAAGTTATAAAAGAGCATTGAGGGGTCATTTGGACACATCTTTTTACTCTCATCTATTTTGACATTGAAGGTTTGAGTTGTTGCTCCAACTTTTGCATTTGAGGATGAAAACCCTCCTTTGTAATCCATATATGAGCATGAAAACCCTTTGGTGTATTCAGTTTGTGGACAAAAATCCATTAATCTTAGGGGTAGTTCCAATCGGGAACTACATTTAGGCTTACAATCAACAAATTTGCAAGATCGGATCAAGGGCATAACTGGATTAGATTTCAAAGATTGGCACTACGATCATCATCTATTGTCATATTTTCAAAGTTTTTTGTGTTGGAATAACAACTAATCATGTAATATTTGCTTGGGATAGTTTTTACCCAATTTTAGGGTTGGGCAAAATTATAGGGAGGTGGAACAAATCCCTTAGGAGGCTAGTTCAGTTGTGAAAGTGGTTATTTTTGTGTTAGGCCTTAATCTTTAGATTTTGTATCAAACGGTCAACTATTTTTATCTTCCATTTTTAGTTACAAAATAAAAAAAAATAAATTAGGATCTTTCTTTAAAAATAATTTTCTTCCATATACATTTGCCTTGAGGGTTCCTAAAGGCTTTGGGCCTTCTGGGTATTGTTGCTTTGTGGTTATTTAATTAACAAATGAAGGTTTATGATGCATGATCATCAAGAGGCATCCGTTCACATGCCCCGTTAGTCACTCGACTTACTCCATTTAATGCACGACATCGTCGATTTGCTATCAAATGTGCATTGAATTCATCAAGAAAATCGTCAATTAAATGACATATCAAACCAGGATCCGATGGTACATTGTAATTCTGGGGCGGCCCGGTGCCGCCTTTCTACAACTTTTAATTTGTTGACCCTACATACAGAGCCTCCCATAGATTTTACAACTACCATGATGATGAAGGGCTATTTGATATTGGGAACAATTAAATTTATTTGAGAATAGTAGTAAACTCAATAGTGCTAAATTTATGCATATAATAGGTGGGGGAAAGTAGAGGGAAGATGCCCATTCGATGGAACAAATGGTGGCAGAGGCGTTGACATTCGATTGTAACTCGGATAAATTGTTTGTTTTACCATTACCAACGTGTTTTTCGCCGCTTCTCATCACAACGCGTTGAGCATTAAATAGTGTCGCATGCCAATGTTAATCGAGTAAGCGACATGGTTCCCAATCAGGCGATTCGGGCTCAGGAACGAAATATGTTTAAAAACGTCCATATGGCTTGATGGTTAATGGAACCATCTTCCAAGAGCTAAAAAACAAGGCAACATATAATTTTAAGATACTTGTTTCCTCTGTGTAGGTCCTTTTTAAAATGTGATTATTATTATCTAAATATATTTTAATTTATTTTAATTTTTGAATTTTCTAACAATTTTTATAATCATATTATACTTTGTAAAAAAATAATCGAGCGAGATTAGAACTCATACTTGGACGTTGAGCTTAGAACCCGTACTTCGTCGACATAATGGTTTTTATTATGATCCAATGACACTGCCACGAACATCCCGGTTTTCCATACGCGTGTTCCCGTCACTCACCTAGCTTACTATGTTTAACGCACGGTACCGTTGATATGCTATCAAATGTGCGTCAAATTCATCAAGAAAACCATTGATCAAACGATAGATCGGATCGGGATCCGATGGTACATTGTAATTTTAGGGGAGGCGCGGTGTTTGACTCTGACAACTTTCAATTTGTTGGCCCTACATACTGAGCCTCCCTCGTAGATTGCATACAACGCACGATGATGAGGAAGGGTTATTTGATATTGGGAGTAGTTAAATTTGTTTGAGAATAGTACAAAACTCGGGAATGCTAAATTTATGCATATAATAGGTGGGGGGAAGTAGAGGGAAGACACCCATTCGATGGCACAAATGGTGGCAAAGGCATTGACATTCAATTATAACTCGGATAAATTATTTGTTTTATCGTTGTTGATGTGTTTTGTATTGTTTTCATCACAACGTCGAGCACTAAATAGTGTCATATGCCAATGTTAACTAGGTAGTCGCATGATTCCCAATCAAACAACTCAGACTTGAGAATGAATGCTACGCCTTAACCTATTGCTTGTATTAGGATATGAGTAATGACTTGTGGTTTACCATATCATTTTATTATATCATTTATACTTTCTCATGCTTAATAGGTCAAGCCTTGGTGATAGCCATAAGCATATGAATAGTATATATAGGGAATTATAGGTAGTATTTCATGATCATTTGAGCATTTTAGTCTTATTATATGGTTCGAGGTTGCCCCCTCAAAGTGGCGAAGCTATTCTAATTGCATATTGAGATCATTATTCTGAAATATTGTGTTATTTGGTGTTCTATTATTGCTCTTAATCTGAATTATACAAGTAATTTCATTACAAGTGGTATCAGAGCTACGATCTGGGCCGAAATTAGGGTAAAAACCCTAATTTTTTTGTTTCCGCCACATATTGCTAACTAAAGCGAATTGGTGGGAGATATTTTTACTAGAGTTGTGAAGCATTTCAAGTAAGGTTCCCTGAAAATTTTAGACTTTTTAAATTTATTTTGCAAAAGTTATTACAAATTTAGGGTTTTCATAAAAGCACTCCCTAGGGTGCAAATTGTGGAAAATTTTCAAGTTCTTTACATTTGCGGAAAGCTCTCAAAAAAATAGTATTAGTATCTTCTTTATGTTTTTTCCTATTCAGGCTGAAATTGTATCGAAACCCTAAACCCTAAGGTTTGACATCATGACGAGGCCTTCCACAAGAGTAAAAAAGAACCCGGTTACTCCAAGTAAAACCCTAGATAAAGATGGGGTAGTGATTGAAGAGATGGAGTCAGGAGGGGTAAATACAGATTCCTCAGCACTAGGGTTTACCTCAGTTGATCATAAGGTGAGCCAACTTGAGTATGAGTTGCGAAATGTACAATCTGAGATGGCCTCTAAAGGAGACATAGCCCAAATCAATCATCGGTTGGATGATATCATGCAACATGTAAAGGGTAACCAATATGGCCCAAATCTGGCCCATATCAACCAAGGAGGACCTTCAGTTCAAAATCATGGACAAACTAACCACATGGATCACTTTTTCAATTCCATCATAATCAAACTTATTCGCAACCACGGAACATGATGCCAAAAGTGGATATGCGTAAATTTGATGGTAAGGATCCCCTGAATTGGATAAATCAAATGGAGAACTTCTTTGAGTTACATCAAACACCATCAGGACAAAAGGTGACATTGGCATCCCTATATCTTGAACCCAACCAATTTGTTTGGTATCGTTGGTTATGTGCTCAGAGGCAAAAGAATGGTCTAGGTGTCACTTGGACAGTTTTTACCGAGGAGTTACAATTGCACTATAGTTCCAGTGTTTCAGAGAACTACTTTAGTCAATTAGCAAAGTTATGGCAAACAGGATCAGCCAAAGATTATGTGCATCAATTCCAAAACATATCCTTAAGGGTGGAGAATATTCAGAAGAGAATCAATGACTGTTTCTTGGGGTCTTAAGGACCACATCGAGCATGAGGTATGTATGTTTAATCCAATCAAGCTTTCTGATTCTATTATCATGGCACATCGTGCGAGAGAAAAATTTCTTTGTAGTAGGAGGCCACCTTTCATTAACACCAGAGACCGTAGTATCTCTTCCCCTTCATTTGTTAGGCCAATTAGACTAACTCCTCAACAAATGGAAGAAAAGAGAGCAAAAGGATTATGTTTTAACTGTGATAGCAAATATGGACCGGGACATAAATGTGCTGAGAAGAAGTTGTTCTATATTGATGGAGGTAATGAGGATGATGAGGAAGCTGAAATTATAGGAGAGGTTGAGGAACCAGTAGAAGATGAAGTAGAGGATCACTAACCTACAATTTCTTGCCATGCATTGTCAGGTATTAGTACTCCTCAAACACTCAAGGTTATTGGCTATCTCAAAAAAATAGAAGGTGACGGTGTTGATTGACTTGGGAGTACTCATAACTTCATAAATAGTAAGTTAGTTGCCGCCTCAATTGTTTTATTTACCCAGCTCTAGAAATGCAAGTTATGATTGTGGATGGTGGGACAGTCAAGTGCACAGGAAAGTGCCATAGTATCAAGCTTTCCATGGGAGACTACATGTTAGACTCACCTATGTTTGCTATTTCTATGGGAGGGGCAGATATTGTTTTGGGTGTCAATGGCTCATAACCTTAGGTACTATAGAGATGAATTTCCAAGAATTGTTCATGTGATTTCATTTAGATGGAAGGACAATACAATTGAATGGGATGGTAGCTAAGTCTCCATAGATTATTAGCTCTCATCAGATGCAAAAGGTTCTTAGAAAAGGAGTAGATGGATTTATAGCAAATTTATTTTCCATAGAAGTACAAAATACAGAGTCTTCAATGCCACCCGATCTTTAGAAGATTGTTGATGCTCACTCATTTGTTTTTGATGTAATTCCAAAGGGACTACCACCAATTAGGGATCATGATCATGCCATTCAGTTGATTCCAGGGAGCCAAACACCTAACATCAGACCATACAAATACCCATATTCCTAGAAAAGTGAGATCGAGAAAATGGTGGAGGAAATGTTGAAGGTAGGTATCATCAGACATAGCTAGAGTGCATATTCTTCACCAGTGGTCATGGTACGTAAGAAGGATGAAACATGGAGGATGTGTCCAAATTATTGAGAACTCAACAAGTACACCATCAAAGATAAGTTTCCTATTCTAGTAATTGATGATTTACTTGATGAATTGCATGGTGATGTTTATTTCACAAAATTAGATCTTTGTTCGGGGTACCATCAAATTAGGATAAAAGAGGAAGATGTTCATAAAACGGCTTTCAGGACTCATGAGGGCCATTATGAGTTTTTGGTAATGCCTTTTGGTCTTATAAATGCGTCCTCAACCTTTCAAAGCTTGATGAACACTATTTTTAGGCCATTTTTAAGGAAATTTGTATTAGTTTTCTTTGATGACATATTGATTCTGAAGAAGACATGGGAAGAACACTTACAACATGTAAATAACGTGTTAGAAGTTTTGGAGAAACATACTTTGTATGCAAAGCCATCCAAATGTTCTTTTGGTGTACAAGAGGTAGAGTACTTGGGTCATATTGTATCCCATGAAGGCGTCAAAGTTGATCCTCAGAAGATCAAAGCTATGGTGGAATGGCCAAGGCCCAAAATCTCAAAAATCTTTGTGGGTTCCTAGGACTAACAGGGTACTACAGAAGATTTGTGCGGGGATATGGTAGAATAGCAACCCCACTCATTGCATTGCTAAAGAAGGATGCCTTCCATTGGAAATACGTAGCCACTAAATCCTTTGAGCAGCTGAAGGAAGCCATGTGCAACACCCTAGTTTTGGCTACTCCCAACTTCTCAAAAACCTTCATTGTTGAATGTGACACTTCAAGATCAAGATTAGGAGCAGTTCTAATGCAGGAAGGAAGACCAATTGCATTTGAGAGTCACCAATTCAAAGGAAAAGATCTGCTCAAACCCGTCTATGAGAAAGAAATGATGGTTATTCTTCATGCGGTCAAGCAATGGAGGCCCTATCTCATGGGTAGACACTTCAAGGTAAAAACTGATCATGATAGTCTCAAATACTTTTTAGAGCAAAGGTTATCATATGAGGAACAACAAAAGTGGGTAACAAAAATGTTTGGTTATGATTTGAAATCATATACAAAAAGGGTAAAGAAAATGTAGTAGGCGATGCGTTGTCGGAAGGGATACAACCATAGATGCCTTACTATGTGGAATGTCCATGTTGATGGTTGATTGGGTGGATGAAGCAAGATTGGAATGGAATCAAGATAAGGATACACAATCTCTAATACGTAATATCAAATAGGGATCTATGACATCTAACAAATTTGAGTGGAAAGGTAAGGCCCTATGGTACAAGGATAGGTTATACTTGAGTAAAGATTATGAGTTGAAGCATAAGATTCTTGCAGAGCTACATGCCTCACATGTTAGAGGACACTCTGGGTTTTGAAGACATATCATAGAATAAAAAGAGAATTCTTTTGGGAAGGACTCAAGGGGGATGTACAAAAGTTTGTATTAGAGTGTTTAGTGTGCCAACAGGAACAAAGGGGAAACAATTAAGACACCTTTAAGTCAGTATGACCCTTACTAATTCCTAAAGCGAGAGAGATGGGAGGAGGTCTCATGGATTTCATCACGGATTGCCTTTATCGGAGGGTAAGAATGTTATTTTCGTGATTGTGGATAGGTGACAAAATATGCCCATTTTGTGCCCTATCACATCCATTCGCAACCAAGATACGATCATGACTATTTTTTTTGGAGAGAGCAGTTCAAAGGCTACATGGAACCTCAAAGATAATTGTAAGTGATCGTGATCCTATTTTCACATGTAATTTTTGGACGGAATTATTTTCATGTTTGGGTACTCACTAGCTCACAGACGCTTCATCTTATCATCCTCAAAATAATGGGCAAATGCAAGTGGTCAACAAATTCTTAGAGGGGTATTTACATTGTTTGTATCGGATTAGCAGGAAAGGTGGATTAAATGGCTACCACTGGCAGAATGGTGGTATAACACATCTTTTCATACCTTTTCTCAAATGACCCCATTTTTAGCATTATATGGTTACCATCCACCTTCTATCACTTCCTCCTTGAGGGTGCCAACTAAGGTCAGAGATGTTGAGGAACACATTCAACATCAACAATAGGTTTTGGCTAGTTTGAAGGAGAATTTAGCATTAGCACAAAACAGGATGAAACAACAAGCAGATCAACACCGTAGTGAAAGACATTTTGAAATTGGACTGGTTTTTGTGACGTTTCACCTTACAAATAGATGTCCCTAAAGCAAGAAAAAAAGGAAAACAAACTTGCTCCTAAATATTATGGCCCTTATCAGGTTCTACAGAAAATTGGTAGTGTTGCTTATAAACTAGAGTTGCCTCCATCTTCACATATACACCCAATATTCCATGTTTCATACGAAGAAGGTTATTGGATAGAAATTTGAAGCCCATATAGAGTTACCAAAACTCGATGAGGAAGGAAGAATCATTTTGGAGTCGAGAAGATTCTGCAAACACCTACTAAGAGGCTGAGAACGAGAGACATTAAGGAATATATGATTAAGTGGAAGAATCTGAGCATAGAAGACGCCACCTAGGAGGATGAAGGTTTTCTGCAGCAACATCCAGGATTATTCAATGTTGAGGACAACGTTGGTTTGAAGGGGAAGGGCATTGTACGCCCTTAACCTATTGCTTGTATTAGGATATGAGTAGCCGACTTGTGGCTTACCATATCATTTTATTATATCATTTATACTTTCTCATGCTTAATAGGTCGGCCTTGATGATGGCCATAACATATGAATAATATATATAGGGGATTATAGGTAGTATTTCATGATCATTTGAGCATTTGAGTCTTATTATATGGTTTGGAGGTTGCCCCCTCGAAGTGGCGAAGCTATTCTAATTGCATATTGAGATCATTATTCGAAATATTGTGTTATTTGGTGTTCTATTATTGCTCTTAATCTGAATTATACAAGTAATTTCATTACAATGAAACATGTTTAAAAATGTCTATATGGTTTGATGGTTAATGAAACCATCTTCCAAGAGCTAAAAATAGGGCGACATATAATTTTAAGATACTTGTTTCTAGGTCCTTTTTAAAATGTGATTATTATTATCTAAATATATTTGAATTTATTTTAAATTTCTTAATTTTCTAACATTTTTATAATCATATTATACTTTGTAAAAAAATAAAATTCAAAAATAGTCGAGCTCCCGCCATTGTTTTAATGACCTTTGTCATCCATGTGACTCGATCGCGTGACCTTTAGCTGCCCCAACTAAACAACTAGACAACATGAAAGGATAACGAAAAGTTTTTCTATCAAACTTGCTGAAGTGAAATTTTAATACAAAGACTCCATACAATTTCATACGTTGTTGAGTACAAACTCTTCTTTGATTTACTTGGAGGGTATTTTTAAACAAAAGCAAACTAGAACTCCCAAGGCCGAAACCCGAACACTCAACCGAATTGGGTGCCCGCACGCCTATTAGCCTCGCTCGCAGAAGGAGGTGGAAGGCTCCACTCGCCCTGTCCTTGAGCTCGTTCCACTTATCGATGGCGAGTGAACAGGAAACATGGCCGCATCAATGTCCACCTCGGGAAGAAGTTTGTGATCGAGCCGACCCACCGAGAACATAGAATTAATGTTTTGGGCGTAGTGGAGAAGATCACGATACTGGCCGCAGAGCCACTAAATGCCATGGCCAGACCCGATGGCAAGCTCATCAACTTCTTGACCCAAAGTAGAGGATCTGGGAGAGAGAAGTCGAGCTAGTTCTTCATGAAGGCCGACCCTGTGAGTAGGGTAAATCTCGTCATCGGCGATGAATTCAACAACAATCGGGTCTGATGAAGAAGCAGACAAAAAGAGACAAAAGCGAAGTGATATCCGAGTTGGAGTGAACACGACGTGACCGGAAGCGATAAGAGTCACCTAAGATAGTTTGATAGCCGGCCTCGGATGAGAAGAGTAGCGGAAGACTTGGAGAGACGATATCTATCAATTTCGTGAGGTGAAGCTTCTTCCGGAACCAAGCTGCGAAGAAAAACAAAAGGGAAACCAAGGAACACCATGAAGGGAGAAGAGAAACGAGCAAAGCAACGTGCGAAAACAAAGGAAAAGAGGCATGAATCCACAGAGCCGATGCCCACGCCTAAAAGGGGCATTACATGGGCGGAGGGACAAATCATATCTGCTACTGTGTACCCAACCGCTCGTGTGAGATGATGAAAGAAAGGCCTTGCCATGCTTCACATATCTCGAGATGACATTGGCGGTAGGATGATCGATGGCAAAGTTAGCAAGAAGATCCACAACATGATTAGCTTCACGAAAGATATGTGTGATGTGCCAAGTATGAATTTTGCCAAGCCAAAAGAGGATATTAAAAATAAAAGGATTAATTTTCCACGAAGGGGAAGACCCACTAGAGATAGCTTGAATTATGATTTGGGAATCACCTTCTATGAAAAGGGAGTCACATCCTAATTGAACAACCAATTTGACCCCTTCCAGAAGCGCTTGAGCTTCAGCCATATTACAAGAGCAAGCAAGAAGGGGAAAGGAACCTGCATAAATAAGATTACTGTATCACACCTGATAATACAACCAACACCAGATTTACCAGGGTTCCCCCTCGAGGCACCATCAAAATTTAGTTTCCACATGCCCCTAGGGGGAGGTCTCCACTTGGCCCTTTTTCTTCTAATTAATTTCTCAACTTGGGAGAGACCTTTTTGATGATGGAACCAGGGCAGGGGAGTTTGATAAGTGGCCATGAATTTTTGATATCGCATCTCTAGATGAAAAAATGGGATTAGAGAGGTTGTTTTTACTGACTTTTTCCGAGATGGCCACTTCCAGCTTATTAAGAAAAACAGGGAGCTCAGCAGTTTGTTCCGGAATAATCGTAAATTACGTTCCCACCAAATGTGCCAGATAAGGAAAAAAGGAGCAGTGATCCAAATAGAACTGAGGGAACTTTCTTGCCCGAATCTAGGCCAAGAAAGGAGAGTTTCTCCAATATTTTTGCAAGGAACCCAAGCTAGATTCAGTTTAGATAAAAGCCATTGCCAACACCTAGAAGCAAAGGAACAAAAAAGAAGGAGATGATCCAAATCTTCCTCGGCTTCACCCATAGAGCACACATTTGGAGGGACCAGTGAATCCCCAAGATCTTCTCCTCACCTGAGTAAGTACTTTCTTTTTAAAAACCAACCAACCAAAAATAACAACTTTGGGTAAGAGACAGGGATGCAGCCGAAGGAGTAGGGAGAGCCCAGACCAGACCGAGAGATAAGTTGAGCATAACCGGCTTTCACCATGTATGAGCTGTGGCGTCACCAAGCCATAATAGTTGATCTTCGCCACCATTGAAGTGAGCATGCCTGGCCAAAAGGGCATCCGTGAAGGAGGAAGACTCTTGGAGGGTGGCTCCAATGGAGGTAATATCTTTCCATTGCCAAGATGGCGAACCATTCGGATGTTGGTGACCAAAATCAGCTACTTTAGTGCCCAGGATGCTCTGGAAACGTTCATAACTCTATTAAGATTGGGAATAAGGTTAAGAGGGGGCGACCCATTCCAACTATCCTCCCAAAAGGCAACCAACTGACCATTGTTGATTTTCCAGGAAACCGAATCAGCGATCAGGGATTTGCATTTGCAGATAAAGTTCAGATATGAGAGCCTTTAGGGAGCTCTGAGTTGGAAAGCAGGAGCTCGGGGCGGCCAACCTCTAGATATTTATGAGAAAGCACTTGAAAAGCCAACCGCTTGGCATCGAAATAAAGTTCCAAACAAGTTTAGCGAGAGCCGAATTCTGTAGGGCCAGATCCAAAATGCCCAAACCACCTAATGGCTTGGGAAGCTTGATAATTTCCCAATTCACCAAGTGAAATTTTCTTTCTTCGTTGTTCCCTTGCCAGAGGAAGGATCTGACCATTTTCTCAATTTTGAGCAAGACATTCCTTGGTAACAACAAGACCGACAACATATATATCGGGAGGGCCAGGAGGATGGAGTTAATCAGAAGAGCTCTACCAGCCAAGGACAACCATTTCCCCTTCCAAGAGAGCAGCCTTGATGAAAAATAATTGAGGAGCCCATCCCATAAATTAGCTTTACCATTGCCAGAGAAGAGAGGGATGCCCAAATATCTATGAGGAAGGGAGCCCACCAAAAGCCAAGAATTGTCTTGATCCTACGTTGCAACCAGGGTGCGACATTAAAGAAGAAAATAACATATTTATGGAAGTTGATTACCTGGCCAGTCGCTAACGAATAAGAATTCAGGATGGAAGATAAGCATCGGGCTTCGGAATAGACGCTTGACCGAATAAGAAAGTGTCATCACAAACTGCTTTGTGTGCGAGGGGGAGGTTGGAAGTAAGCGAGATGCCCTTAAGAACCCCATCCAGAAGAGCTGATTTGATGCTACGACTCAGGGCCTCAGTGACCAGGATGAAAAGAAATGAGGAAAGAGGATCACCTTGCCTCAAGCCCCTGCTACTGCTGAAGAAGCCTGCCAGAGCCATTAACCAAAATAGAAAAATGGGGAGAAGAAATACAATTGAAAATCCAATTGCAGAAGTGCCAGTTAAAGCCCATGGCATGAAGGGACTTAAAGAGGAATCTCCAGTTGATACGATCGTAAGCTTTGCTAAAATCCAATTTAATCATCATACCAGATCGAGAGGAGGAATGGAGAGTATGGATCAATTCATGTGAAATGATTATACCGTCAGCAATAGACCTCCCAGGAATGAATCCGCTTTGTTCTTGCCACAAGTTTATGAAGAAGAGCACTCATTCTTGAAGCAATAGCCTTAGATATGATTTTATAGGACGTATTGCATAAGGAGATCGGCTGAAGTCATCAAGAGATTCAGTTGGTGCCTTTTTGGGAAACATGCAGATAAGGGTGTGATTTAGAGCAGCCAAGAAGCTTGCCTGAACAACGAGATTCCTCCACGGAATGCCAAATTGTATCCCCAATAACGTCCTAGAAATCTGGTAAAAAGAAGCCAGAAAACCATCCGGTCTGGGTGCTTTATCCCTCTGCATAGAGAAAATGATCCTGCGAACTTCATCCTTAGAAAAAGGAGAAAGAAGCTTAGCATTATCAATATCATCAACCATTTTAGGAATCTGATCAAAAAAGGAAAGTTGGGCGTCAGAGGGGAGGCCGAGTCACCATTCAAAAGCTTTTGAAAAAAAGACACCGACTCGGTTTTAATCGAGATTGAGAGGACAACACCGTGTCATCTTCCA
This sequence comes from Taxus wallichiana var. yunnanensis, assembly GCA_018340775.1. NCBI lineage: Eukaryota > Viridiplantae > Streptophyta > Pinopsida > Cupressales > Taxaceae > Taxus > Taxus wallichiana. Next base: position 369,032,829 of record CM031243.1, read on the forward strand.
ACTTCAGGGAGGAGATATAATTAACATTTCTTCTAGCTTTTAACAAGAAGCATGAAAGAATTTGGTATTTTTGTCCCCATCGGCCAGCCACACTTCACGTGATTTCTGTCTCAATGAATTTCCTCTTTAAGAAGAAGATCACCAAGTTCACTGAGTAAAGATTTTTCCTTGAAGAAATCTTCCTGGTGCATACCACGAGAGAAAACAGATTCATTAAGAATACGTAATTCTTTCTCAACCCTCTGTTTTTCCTGGAAAATATTTTTAAAACATGAGACGTTCCATTCCAACAATCTGTCTTTCAGTAAAGAAAGTTTTTTGAGAGTTTATACATCCAAGTCCCTTCCCATGAAGGAGGCCCACCAAGAGTTAATCAAAGGCCTGAGAGAGGGATCTTCTGACCACATGGACTCAAATTTGAAAGGAGAGCGGCGCGGTGGGAGGTCAAAGGAAATGTTGAGAGAGACAGGAAAATGATCAGAGCTGGAGAGAGGAAGAACAAAGCATTTGATGAGAAAGTTGTTCTGAAGCCATTCTTTGGAGACGAGAAAATGATCAAGGTGAACAACCATGGAGCTGAACCCAAGATGCCGGTTATTCCAAGTGAACCAACCAGAACTTGGTTCCACATCAACTAACTTGGTGGAGGCAATGAAGGAGGTGAAATCCACTTGAGAACGAGGCTGCCATTGAATTCCCCCGTTTATCTTTGTCGGAGAGAGTAGCATTAAAATCCCCAGCCACTACAGTCTTGGAGATCAGAGCCGAGTCAAGGACTTGTTGAATCCTCGACCAGAGCTCCCTTTTTTTAATGGGTTATTAGGGCCATATACATTACATAGAAAGAAGGACACATCAGAATGTTTGATGTAGACTTTACTCCAAATGAAATTAGATTCGACCAAGAGAGGCTCGAGACTACAACAACTGGATTTCCACAGAACTCCCAAACCGCCAGAGGCACCAATTGAGTCGAGAAGCACCCTTCCCAGCCTTTCCATTTGCGAAACCAACCATTCTTACAATCAACTTTAGACATCTTAGTTTCTTGGATAAGACATATAAAAGCATTGAATCGATAACATAGCGTCTAAGCTAGACATTGCTTGTTAGGGGCATTCAAGCCCCTAACATTCCAAGAAAGAAGGATCATTTGATCTTCAGAGAGGACACGCCTCTCCTACTTGAGGATGGAAAAAAGGAACGAAGTTGAAGTTGCTTACCTGCAGCAATTTCTTTGAGGGAAAGGATGCCTTTGGAAGGGTGACCTGGCTGAGCTTTCGGACCCCTATCCATATTGAGAATGGCTGGAGTCGGAAGAATCAGACACATCTGATTGTTGTCTAGAGGCGGATCGATGGGGACGTCTTCCGAACAGTTGTTAAGTTCCCGGAGTCTTCATCAATGGAGAGGATCAGCTCATCCTTCTCATTCACCCATTTTTCCAGAGAGGCCGCATCCGCACCGAGACCGAGTGTGCGATGCCTTCTTGGAATAAAGAGAGAATCGAGTAGAATCTTGAACAACAAACACAGTTTCTTTTACCAGGGAGATTGTACTCGGATCAAGAGCAAGAGGCTCTATCGCAGGAACAGAGCTAGGGAGATCAACACCAAGTGAGTGATCTTTCCCAAAAGATAGAGGTTCTGCAGATTTGGAGACAGGAGGTGGGATAATATTTTTCCTCCATACGACAATGCATTGGATACTAGGAGGGTTTTTACATACTTTTTGAAAATGACCAGGTTGTTTACATTTAAAGCAACTGTTGGAAACCGCCTCATAATCCACCTTCTGCACCCATTTCCCAGATGGGGTGGAGATGACAATGAATTCTGCATTTTTTGGAGGGATCTATAGAAATGCAGATCCTGGAAAAAGACGAAAGAGTGCCTTCCAAAGTAACTGGATCAATGCGAACGACGTGACCTAAGCTGGAGCAAGATTTTATTGAGAATGGAGGAGGACCAAAACTCACTTGGCAGTGAATATAGCCTGATCCAAACTTGGAAGCCATCCATTTCAGCTTGAGCTGGATCAAAGTGGGCGGACCACTCACGAATGTGCAGGCGGACTCAGTGAAAAGAAATTCTTTCCTCTCCAGGGTATCGTCCCTCTGCGCCGAACTACGGAGGATAACAAGAAAAAAACCTCTCTCCAAGAATCGAATGCGGAGACCGCTACCCCATTGAGTATCGCACCAGCTGTGAATGCCCTCTACCGAGAGATGATGACCCACAAATTTAGCAATGATTGCTCTTTTTCCAAGAAGGGTGAGCTGAGTAGCCAGGTCATCCGAATCCACCAGAGAGACAGATACAAACTCTGTCTGAACCGAATCAAAACAAAGTGGGTCACATGTTATATTTCATGGCCATGAAAGCACCTACGCATTCTCGGGTGACTAAGACCACCATTATAGAAATTGAATTCTTGGGTGATTATTGTTCGGTCCATTTCGCTACCACTTACCCTTCATACTTCCCCCTTTATCACACATATCTTCCATGTGTGCAACATTTGTTATCCATATAGATCATTGTTAATGGAGGTGTAGAAGTTGCATTTTAAAAAATAGTGGATTTGGTGTAAACAATTTATTTTTAAAAAAGTCGAGCTCCCGCCACTATTTTAATGACCTTTGTCATCCATACGGCTCGATTGTGTGAACTTTAGGTGCCCAAACTAAACAAGTGGACAAAGATGAAACCATAACAAAAAGTTTTTCTATCCAACATTTGAAGCTCTCAAAAATGTAATATTATAATTTCCATAACCATCAATGACATCTCACTATGTAATAATGTGTTGGGAACAATCCACAAAACAGTAAAATTGCTTTACATTAATGATTTATAATAGAAAACCCCATAATAAATGTAGTTGGTAGTGGTCTCTCTTTGAGCTTGCCATGAGTCTAGAAGGATCAGATCAAGAAATAAGCATTTCAATTGGGTTTCAAACATGGAATGTATTGATAAAATGGAACATAGTAATAAATATTAGTAGGGTCTTACAATTTGACTAGTGGAAAAGGTGCGATACATGCATGTATTTAATTTTCACTATTTCATTTCCATCTTTCCATTGATGTCTTCATGTTTTCTAACAATTCAAACATTGTCCATTCAAAAACCTTAATGGTGTGGTAAAATAAAATTAAAAAATAGCCTAGCTCAGGCTACGAGATAAAATATATGTGTCACTCGCATATGAGTAATCGTTAGAGGGGCTCAATTATTAATGCTTGTTCATGCATTAACAATTTATAATAGAAAACCACATAATAAATGTAATAGCAAAGTGGTCTCTCTCAGAGCTTGTCATGAGTCTAGAAAGAATGAATTGTGTTGCGCATATTGAGGCCAAGAAACAAGCATTTCAATTAGGTTTCCATTTCTTATTTTGTCACCTTTAAGTGCAAATTACACTCACACGCATAATGTGAACTCAATTATCAATGATTGTTCACACTTCATCTATTTCCTACACTTACTCAAGCTTAGTATTATAAAGGGTGGATATAAAGTGCTCCAAGAAACAAGCATTTCAGTTGGGTTTCGAACTTGAAACCTATTGGATTTTTCCCACTATTTATTTTGCCTCTTTTAAGTATAAATTGCACTCACAAGAAAAAGGAACACAGATAACCAATATTATTAGGGTCTTACAATTTGACCCATGGAAAATGTGCGATACATGCATTTCAGTTGGGTCTCAAACATGGAACCTTTTCAAATTTCCCCATTTTTAGTTTGTCCTCTTCAAACACATATTGCACCACCATGAATAATACCTATAAGATACAAATGATACACTAGAACACAATGTCCTCCCCCTCCATCGAACCCCTTCTTGATCACCCCTCATCCTTTCCCTCTATTTCGCTTCCTCATTTTTTCATTCTTCACTCCATCCCCTTCAACATTTCCATCGTACACTTCAAGCATGATTTCTAGTTTAATGAATAAAGGAAGATTTTTGATGCATAAACATCAAGAGGAAAAACAAAAAAATGATTTTTCTAGCAAATCGGCATTAAGTAGTCTTAGTAGGTATTTTTGGGAGTTTAGCATGGGTCTCAATCCTTTTGGACCTTTCATTGCATGCAAAAGGGGTCATTTTGGAGTTTCCCTTCAAATGCACTACTCAAAAAATTGAAATTCCTAGTTTGGGTTTTAGGATTTTAATGTTAGGTGTGGAATCATGTGATGTTGTAAATGGCCATCAATGGTCTCGTTTAATGTAAATAAAGTGTTTTCACCCATCCAAGTGGGGATATCTATGTAACAACGAGCTCTTACCATGGTTAGGTAACCAAAATCAATTATAACCATCTCCATTTAGGTATATGAAAAGACATATTTGTATGGAATCGAGGGAGAAGGAGTAAGAAGTTGAAATTCGATTAGTGCGGGTCTATAATAGGGGGAGAAAGAGCCATGAAGGCTCAAAAAAATTGTACATGGTCATGGAAAATCTTGTAAATACAGATAATTGGTATAATAAAGCTTTGTAATTCTTGTTAATGGGAACAACGAATAAATATTAGTTGTATTCTTGTCATAGACACTAAATCACGCACTTTGAGTATTTATCTAGTCATATGATTCCTAAGCAATAAAAGTACGAATCAATCGTTGTCTTGGGCATCTTTGTTTTCTTTGTACTTTCCTTCTTGGCCTCACATACTTTCTTGCCCAGTCTCTCTTTTCATACTTCAGCATTTTTGACTCTAAACACCAACGCCTAGCCTTGGGATGCCGGTGCCCGTGCTCCCTCGTCTCCTCTGGGCACCCCTAACCTCTTTGTACTTTTCTCACATCTTTTGGGTCTCTTATAGCCATTTGGGCATCTTACTTTTTACTAGTCGACCTTTTAGTGGTTAATTACAAAATTGGAGCAAGGGAATCATATAAATATAAATCTATGTGGCAATAATAAAGGACCAAGCACTAAGCATTATCTATCACCACCTAAGGTTGCATCCAAATGAATTTATAAGAGCATTCAATCATCCATCTAACATCCACACAAGGGCAAGGGACTACATTATTCTACATACACTTCATAGGAGGGGAAGTTCATTTTTCCATGCACACATTTATCTACATTTTCTACATCTAGATATTGCTCAGTATCAAGTGTGACATGCACAAGAGCCACCTAAGGCATGATTCTTCACACAAAAACACAGAGAACTACATTGGATTTGAGATGTAGTGTAGTGCTTGGTCATAAATTCACTTGTTTGACAATTGAGGACAATCTGACCCCTCATTTACATTATTTTCTTTTTGGTATTTGATGTTGTTTTGGGGTTTTACGGGTAATTTATTTATTATCAGAGGTTATAAGTGACATTTGCAAACTTGGTGTGACATACTAATGACATGAAGAAAAAAACAACGAACATCTTGCGACCTGCGAAACTAGTTTTCTGAGCTTTTGAGCAATCACGGGCACCTAAAACAGGTCTCTCGCGCCCCTGACCCTCCATAAACACCCCTGGTCCGACATTTCGATACTCTTGCAATTTTCTGGTTTCGGTGTTACAATTTCTCCTCTTTGTTCATTAGTTCATGACTTTAGAACAATACAAATTTAATTGTGAATCAACTTAGTCTTTTTATCTTTTCATTTGCAACTAGGGTTACAAATTCAAATTGCTTATTTGTTTGGGCCAATTTTGTACCTTCTTACCGTTTATATTCAGTGTTGTTACATATTTAGATTAGAATTTATTTATTTCAATATTTGCTTAATCATTTGGTGAACCCCACGCTCGACCCTACCTTTGCTTCTAGGAGTCTTGTTTTATTTTCATCATGGTTGTACCCTTCACCAATGATGATCTTCGTGACCTCAATGCTCATCTCAGTTGAGCATCCTCAAGATCTAGACCTACTTTTATTCATTGCTCATGAGGAGGCCACCAATCTTGTGGAGCTTAATGCAACCTCATCCATCCTCACTTCCATGACTATTGCTACTCAACCACCTGCTTCTACTCTTCCGCCTACTTATACTATTCATGTTTTTGTTCCTACTCCCACCAACCATTTCACTCCACCTCTTGTTTCTCACACGCAGCAAAGTATCTTCCATTGGAACTCAAGACTTAGCCTCTCTTTATCAAGATCTTTAAATTCAAATCTATAAATAACAACATGCTACTTCTCCATCCATAGATTCCACTTTGTTACTTCATACTCCTTTCGCACCCACCATTTTCACTTATTCACTTCCTCTTAATTTCTTCACTCCTAAGCTCCCCATTTTTAATGGTCATGGTGACCCTCAAGAGCATCTCCGATCATTTCATGTGGCATTTCTAGATTTTGTGGATGATCATACTCTCTTAGCTAAGCTCTTTCCGGAATTTGATTAAACTAAAGTGGAAATATGAGACCGATTTAGTTTAATCTAGATGTTATGAAAAGCAGTAAATAACAACTAAATAAATAAATAAAATGACCCAAACAACTAAGGAAGTAAAAGTGTAAAACCCTAATGTGCAAGGAGAGTTAGAAAGAGCTTAACTAATTTGACGATTCTTCAGACTCGTGTCGCAGAGATAACCGAATAAACAGAATATAAGAATGACCATCTAAGGGCTCAAAAAAATAAACATTCGAGTTATCTAAGCATACTTTGGAGCACACGAGGGAGGATAAGGGCACCAGGGCAGCTGGTCTAAGATCTGGGTGTCATGGTCTATGCAGGAGGTCCAAAACCAAACTTACGGGGTTGGCTAGATGATCTAAAGCCTTTGATGTCTATCACGTGTGTCTCGTTGACCTTTGTGTCGATGTCTCTGGTAATCAATGATGAAGAAGAGACATGCAAAACCCCAAGCCAAGCATCAAAACCCTAAAAGAAGAAAGATGCAAATGAAGGGGTCAGACTATCCTCAGTGGCTATAATGGTGGACTTACTAACTAAGCGTTGCACTACATTTCAAACCCAAATGTAGTTCTAAGTGAGTATGTGAAAATCATGCCCTATGTGTTCTTGTGCCAATCACGCTTTGTGAAAGTAGTGAGAAATAACTAGATGTAGAAATGTAATAAAATGGTGGATGAAATAGAATAAATTCCCCTATTATGTAGTGTGATGTAAATGAACCAGCCTTGTCCCATGTGATGGAACTAGATGGATGCAAATGAGCTCTAGATGCCTTAGATGGAATGCAACCTTAGACAATGATAATAGTGACTAGTGTTTAGTCCCTCATTATGGTCTCATAACTTTATATTTATATGGTCCTCTTGTTCTAATTTTGTAATTAACCCGAAAAGGTTGACCACTAAAAATATAGAAAGCCCAAACAACTAAAAAGTGCCCAAAATATGGAGGTAAAGTAGGAAAAGGCTAAAGATGCCCCAAATGGGACCAGGATGCCAGGGTGCCCTGAGTATGGGGTTAGGCACCCTAGTTAGAGGTAGAATGACGTAAAATGATAAAAACAAATTGGGCAAGTATGTGCGGGAGGTCGCGATGAATGACGAGAAAGTAAAGTAAAATGGCCAAAAGATGGGGATTAATTAGTACTTTCTTCACTCAAAAACCATATGAATAGTAGTATGAGACCGAAACTAAATAATAACCAAAGTGTGTGATTTTATGTCTACATTTGCCCCTGCTTTATGTTGGTGAGCAAAACGCTCGAGTAACATAAAGTAGATAGAGATGCATACCTGATGTCCATGTAGAGTGATGTAGAAAGCATGCTGAATGACTAAACAAAGCGTGGAGTGACAAAAAGATGGAGTGTGGAGACTAAAGATGTAAAAGAGCAAAAAGTGATGAGAGTGAACCTAGGGCGGAAACATGTTTGCGGTTGTCGATGCGTGTGATGTACTTGAATGTTAATACGAGGTGTGTGCTTCGCAAAATGTCATTGTTGTTGTTGACTTCTTGTTTCTCATACAGTCAGACCTGCAAGGAGAAGACAGTCAAGTAGTCAAATACACATGTATAATTGTCAAAAATGCATGTATATAATAAAAACATGTAATGTAAATGAAAAATGTATAAGGAACACGTGCACTGATATGTGGTGAGAGAAAGGGTGTAAAGAGGATATCTTGTATCATGAGTTTTGGGCGATCTCACACCACCCTGACCAAAGAAGTGTAGGAGAAAGTTGCATTATTCTCCAACCTGTAACTACTTCCCGATAATGTATGAAGAGATCTTTGTACTACCTAGTTTTTTGGGCAATTCGATGCCAATGGTTGAAGTAGTGTAGAGAGGAAATCCGTTGTATCCTCTAACCTGTAATTGCTCCCCATCATACTGCTAAGGACAACTATGTCATGTAAAAGCCATTGTGTATGGGGTTCATAGACTGGTTTGAACCCACTTGTTGTATAACCCACACTATTGAGGACATGAACTAAATTGAACTGTACTGGTAGAAAGCGTTGTGTAGTTTGTAAAACCCAAAATGATGCCCCCTCTTTGGGGGTTCATGTGACATTGCAGATGGGAGGATGCGGCCCCAAAAGAGGACTAACCACATAAAATTGTGTCCTTCGGGGAAGGGAATTCGCTTGGTAGAAACTAAGGTGCACATAAACAAGTGGCTAGAAAACAAGTGTTAGTACGAACAAGCATGCATGTATTAGACAAGTGTATGCTACGCAAACAATGTGTAAGCTAGAAAGTAAGTAAACAAGCAATAAACCAATCATAGACCACCAAATCGGGTTGCAAACATGGGACATCACTCACGATGTTGCAAGACACTCAAGGCCATAATGGCCACATACAAACAAACAAGTGTGCACACCAAACAAAAGGCAATGCTGCGTACACGAGAAAACAATAGACAAACAAGCAGATAGCCATAGAAACAAGTAATCCTGTAAATAAATGTTACACATGAAGCACCCATTAACATGTTAGAAAGATAACCAATATGTCAAAAGTGCATATAACCAAGTAATGAAAAGTGCTAAGTAAAAATGAAACAATAACACCTATAGGAGACGTATGTGGATGCCCCCAACAACCATTGTTGGATGGGTGGGAGGCAAGCATCCATGTTGCGTATAAGAGACTTGTATCTATAATCACAACTAGAGAAAGACGTGAACGCACATGTGTGTACGGTAAAGATAATGACATACAAGAGATCTATCTAGCATGTGTAGTAAAACAAACATGAACAATCAAATGTAAGCAAAAGTAAATGTGACCAAGATATGCAACATGTTGTGGAGGGATGACATGAATGCAAGATGGATGATAGGATCCACGTGCCCCCCAAGTGAATGGAATTATATATAGAAGGTTCGTTTGGTTTTCACCTCGGTAATAAAAATGAACCGTAAACAAGAGTGTATCGTAGGGAAATGGTTTAATAACGCATTGTGATGAATGTGTATATGTAGTGATGATATGCAACCTAGAGATGAAGGTGTGTATGTGACCCTATAACCGAAGTGTATATCACAAGAAGATGATCGTAGGAGTGATGATGTAGCCTAAAGTGTATATCACTACCAAATGAATAAAGGGAGTGTTGATGTAACCTAAAGCGTATACCACTACAAGATGAAGGGATAGGTGACCATTTAGCCTATAACATATGTCACTAACGTAGGAAAGTCACACGATAGAAGGTCGAATGATAAACGTGTAAGTATGATAAGGTCCATTTGATTTATAAACCCTTGGCAATCAGTATGGACCGAAGAACTAGAGTGCATCATAGGGTAGTGAGTGCAATGCATAGAAGAAGATGTAGGATGTGTGATGATTGAATGACCATGTGATGAGTAAAATGTGTAAATATGTAATGTGTAGAATGTAATGCAAGATGTGTAGATAGTCTAATAGTGTGAAGATGTGTGCTATGTGATATGCATGATGAGTAGTATGTAATGTGAGACTCATAGACAATAGGAGTGTGACACATGTATGATGAAGACTAATATGATGTATGATGTATAGATGCATAAATGTCGAAATGATGTAGACTAAATGTAGAGTGTATGATGTAATATGTAAGACATATGATGCAAGATGTATGAAGAGTTGCAATGTGTAGTATCTATTGTGTAGTGTGTGGGGTTCATGTGTAGTATGCCCTCAACAGTCAAGTGTGAACCGAAGCACAAGAGTGTGTCATTGGGTAATGGTCGATGCTAAAGTGTAGATGAATATGCATATGTAAGGAGATTGATGTAAGATTATGCATGTATGAGAGATCTGTTGATGCTAATAGTGGGGGAGGTATGTGTGGATGTTATGCCCCCCAAGTGCATGGTAGTGAATACAATCATGTGACACTATCTGGAAGATCATCACAGTCGAGATCGAAGCCTAACGAAGCGGCATTGGAAACTTGATAAGCAATAAAATGAGGTGAATCATATAGATATCCATTGTGACGTAATGTGTAGACAATCATGGCATACTCTTCATTGGTAAATGGTACTAGTGGACAATCATGTGCATACCAACGAGAAAGATTTGGAGCATAAGTTGGAGATGAGTCATTACCTATGGAGACACTGCCGAAGGGCATAGGAAACGTGAGAGAAGTGTGGTTTACATCTATAGTACCACCAATGTAATCAAGCCAAGATTTCCCAAGTGTCAATGGAGAAGGTCGAGGAGTGTAAGCAACAAAAATTGTCAAATGAAACACCCCAAGGCCATAAGCAGTTGTGATGTGACAATAGCCATAATAAAGATGAGGTGAGTGCATTACTAGTAAAATAGCATTAAGTGTCAAACCAAATCTAGTTAATCCCTCAAGTGTGTAGATAGTATCTATGGAAGTATGATCAATTGGGATGTTATGCCAAAAAGAGTTGTTAATGAGAAGAGTGCATCTAAAAAGGAGGTGACAAAGATGCAAACTATGCGGTAGAGGATGAAACAATTTCTACAAAGTGTTCATAGAGCCTTGATAAAGTATCATAACATTGGTAGAAGGATGTGTCTTAAACTTATATTCACTTGGGCCATCGGCCACAAATGTGTCTTTGAAGTAGGAGTCATCTACGTCAATTAGTGTGAAATTTAGTTGACCTAATGCTTCATCGGTGAGTTTGATAGCGTCGACTTCGTCATCAGAGTCCTTAGAATCATCGGTGTTAGCATCATCATGTTTTGTAGCCTTATCGAGTATGTTAGTAGGTGATGCGACAAGTGGATAAATAAAGGGTTCATTGATAGGTGGAAAGGGACATTAATAAGATTTGATATGTAGGTGAAATAATAGTCATCGTGTGAGTAGAAATAGGTGGAGTACGTGTAAAGCAACAGGAAGAATATCTCTGTGAAGCAATATACTGACCAATGTCATATGTGTCAAGACTATTTGTAGACACCTATTTTTGGGTATAGCGCCCCTCCGTCATCTCATGTTCATGCAATTTCCACTCTCACTTTTCTTTTTCTTAAATTTAAATAAAATTCCATCCATTTGCTCACCTTATTTAATTAATTATCAAATGGGCTCCATGTGGACCCATTTGATAATTCAAATTTTTGGATTATCCCCCATCTCTCACAAATTATTTAATCCATGGGTATTAATATACCCATCCGACACCCCTTTCTAAATTTCAAATGGAATCTATCATCTCACCTACCATGTCAATCATGCTCCCCACTCCATCTAATAATTCAAGTCGTGGTCCCCACGTGATCACATCATATCTCTTAACTCAGCTTACTCTACCAAATCCCAATTACTTGTTAACCTCACATCCAAGCTATAAATATGGGTTTTCCCCCATATTTCAAGGACCGGTATATATATATTTTTCAAGAAGACCTAGAGAACCTAGACCTAGAGAGACCTAGGCCCAGAGAGGAGAAGAAAGAGCTTAATTAAGTTCTGCAAGTTTGAGGGAGAAATCTTTGCCATAGTTCATTATCTTACCATCTTGATGCCCAGTTCATCTCCATAGTAGAGCACAAGCTAAGTCCCCTCATCATTTTAGTTACTTGTCATTTTATATTCCATTATTTATGCATGATAACTATTGTTCATGATCTATTATTATCTTGTCTGACATGGGGTTGACATCCTCTAAGGGAGTTAATATCCTCTTGGAACCGACACTGTCTGGGCAACCCCCGCATATTGTTATCTAATCTTATCTATTTCAGTTTTTGTAGATCTAGCTTCTTTATATCATACATCTATCTTCTTTGCGCCCGTAGATCCACATCTGCATATGAGGTCCTAAGCCCTCCATCATTTGAAGTTACTGGTGGCTTCCATTATCGGCCTTCACCCCGCTCGAGAATGAAGTTTCTGTATAACATTATTATATCAAATACATTGTGAAGATGGGATGGGCATAACATAAAGAATAGGGTCTATGCAACAATGTTTGAATGGATATGGATATGCGGTGATAGTATGTTCGCAACCGTCATGCAAAAATTTGACACATTAGTGAATAGTATATGGAACTAATTGCATTGCGTGAAGCCAAGGTCTACCTAACAAGAGATTGAATTGAAATGAGGCATCTATAACATAGAAATCAGTGAGAACAATCTTAGGCCCAACCCGGATATGTAATGAAATAGTTCCTAAACATGTACGAGTGGTAGAGTCATAGCCTCAGATGATAGTAGAATTCCTAGAAATGAGAGTATCACTAATACCCAACTGCTTTAGAAGATAATAAACACATAAGTTGATGGTTGATCCATTATCAATAAGTACTCATTTAATACAAGTGGTGCTAACGACGACAGTAATGAGAAAAGGCGCACATGGATTGCTTTTAGCAAAAGGTGATAGATCCTCGTCAGTGAAAGATATGACATGTGGCAAATTGCGAAGAGACTATATGAGATGTGTAAAGGCCACCATAGAGTTATCACTTTCAATATGAATAACATGAAGGGCAGCTTCTAGTGTGTTACGACATTCGACACAATAATTCGTAAAGAGAAATCTTGGCGGGCATATTTTTAAGTTGCTCAATGATGTCATAGCCCTTATAAGCAGTAGGAGGAGTTGTCGAAGTAATGGGTGGAGGAATAGAAGTGAGTGGAGTCGTATGAGGATTAAGACAAATATGGCGAGTAGTAACTACATTAATAGATGGATTAGTCTTAGGTGTAATAAATTGAGGATGATGTTGAGTACACACACGCATAAAATAAAAAGTAGTAGTGACTATACTTGAAAACCTTAATAGGCGCTAAAAAAGTAGGATAAGATGATTGAGTCATGACTTGATAAGATGAAGACATGATCGGAAGAAAGGGTTGGCTATGTCAAAGTTCATCGAAATGATTAAACTAAAGTGGAAATAGGAGACCTATTTTAGTTTAATCTAGATGTTATGCAAAGTAGTAAATAACAACTAAATAAATAAAGAAAGTGACCCAAAAACTAAGGAAGTAAACGTGTAAAACCCAAACATGTAAGGAGATTTAGAAAGAGCTTAGTTTATTCGAAAATGCTTCTAAGATCGTGTCATAGAGATGATGTATAAACAAAATGTAGGAACAATCATCTAAGGGCTCAAAAAAACACAGATTCGAGTTTCAGAGTAGAATGGGGCGCCTAGGGAGGATAAGGGCACCTGGGGTGCCTTAGTCTATGCAGAGGTCCAAAACCAAACTTGCAAGGTTGTTAGATGATCTAAATCCTTTGTTTCCTATCACGTGTGTCTTGATGTACTACGCCGATGTCGTTGGTAATCAATGATGAAAGAGAGACCTGCAAACCCCCAAGCCAAGCATCAAAACCCAAAAAAAGAAAGATGAAAATGAACGGGTTGGACTATCCTCAGCGAAAACAATGGTGGACTTACTAAATGAGCATTGCACTACATTTTAGACCCAAATGTAGTTCTAGGTGTGTGTGCAAATCATGCCCTAGGTGTTATTGTGTCAGTTGCACTTTGTGAAAGTAACGAGCAATAATTAGATGTAAAAATGTAATAAAATGGTGGATGGAATAAAATAAACTTCCCTCCTATGTAGTGTGATGTAGATGAACCAACCTTGTCCCTTGTGACGGAGCTAGATGGATGCAAATGAGCTCTAGATGCCCTAGATGGAATGCAACCTCAGGCGATGATAGTAATGACTAGTGCTTGGTCCCTCATTATGGTCTCATAATGCTATATTTATATGGTTATCTTGTTCTAATTTCGTAATCAACCCCAAAAAGGCCGACCAATAAAAATATAAAAAGCCCAATCGACTAGAAAGTGCCCAAAAGATAGAGGTAAAGTAGGAAAAGACTCGGGGTGCCCGGTTAGAGGTAGAATGACACAAAATGACAAAAATAGACTGGGCAAGTATGTGCGGGAGGTCGACAATGATAACAAAAAGCAAAGTAAAATGGCCAAAAGATAAGGATTAATTAGTACTTTATTCACTCAAAACCATATGAATAGTGGTATGAGACCAAGACTAAATACTAACCAAAGTGCGTGATTTTATGTCTAAAGAAGTCTTCACGATTATGCAATGCGTTGGTTCTATGATCTACATGTCCACTCGGTAACTAACTTCTCTCTATTAATATCGGCTCTAAGATATCCTATGCTCAACTCGCATAACTTAAACAAGGATCTAACAAACATCTAGCGGATTATGTCTTGCAATATAAGAACAACTTAGCTAATATGTCTAATGTACTCATAGACTTTGAGCTTCAAGATCTATTTGTTCAAAGTCTATTGACAGCCTCTCTAAGAGAGTGTTATCTTTGAGACATCTCCTTCATTCGATCATTTGTGTCACACTCTTAAGCTGCGTGAAACTAAACTCTTATCTATAAGCAAGCTTAAGTATCATGAGCAAGCTTCATCTTCAACATGATTTCAAAGTAAATCAACTTTCAAGCCATCTACAAAACCTATTAAAGCTAAAGTCATTATCAATGTTGTATCTAATACTAAAGAGCTTTAATGGCAACCGCCTAAGCGTATATTTCCTAAATTGTCTATTTCCCCACATCCTCTATTGCCACACTCGTTGAGAGAAACCTTATTATGCTTCCTCCACTCAATTTGGACCCATCTTGTCCTAAAGGTCACAATTACAATGAAAATATCAAATGCGATTATCATCAGTGCATTGGGAATTCTACAAATCATTGTTTTAAACTTCAAAATCTTATTCAAGATCTTATCGATAATAATGTAATTGAGCTTCAGAGCCTCTTTGCTTTGGTGCCAATCAATGACAATCACAAGCTCAATATTTTCAACAATCCACTTCCTAAGAATGACAAGCAAGTGACTGACTCTTCAACCAATCATACATATTGTGTAGTGTCTCCTCCTACATCAGGGGCTCTTGATTTTTAGTTGTTCACTCTGAGACATCTCCACCGTTCATTACATTCTTTGACTATGATTATCATACTACATTCTCTTCTGATACATTACATATCAGTCCTTCTATCAGATCTCATGCTATCAATAACACCATCATTGATCCATCATTTCACATAAGCGCATGCTCTATTGCACTTCTTGTTGCTATCAAATATCCACTCTTACAGATTTCATATCCAGATTCTTGGATCTTATGGTTATGTCAAACTTCCAGTCACAGTTGGTCCTCTTACTATGCTTGTGCCTTTCCTGGTGGGACCTTCAATCAAAGGGTGTGACATGCTCTTAGGTATTCCCTGAATCCATGCAACTCAAGCTATCATCTCCATGCATCACTTGTGTCTCAAGTTCATTCACAATAGACAAGTCATTATTATCAATGGTGTTCTGCCATCCACACCATGGCTGTAACCTCCTCTTAAGGTTACCATCACACTTGCTATAGCATCTAGGTCCTGAGGACCTCTCAAATCTAAAGCACAATCTGCTTTAGCTCACTTCTTAGCTCATGGCCTACACAATCTCATCGGTCGGCTAGTCCATCACATCAATCTAGGTCCACCACTTGAACAACTCCTATATACGGGTATACATCATCGTCGCGCTCTCATTCACATAGGTGCTAATTACCTCTATGGTCTCCTTCATATAGATGCACATCACCTTCGCAGTCTCCTTCACATCGGTATTTATCACCTCCTCGGTCTCAAGCACATAGATCTCATTCACCGATACATCATTTGTCTCATTCACCATTGGTCTTAAAGCATGTTCACACACATTTATCTCCATGAGCATCGGGTGGAGGACCCTCATATTTCACTTTCATTGGATAACATATTCATTGGCATACACTTGGGGGACATAATACTTATTCTCCCACCTCTAGCATTATCGCCGTAGTTTTGTATTTCTACTATTTCACTTCTTACTTCGCATATAGTATTTCACATGAGTCTTACACATCTTGATACACTACTTGTATCGTCATTACCCTATAACGTACTCTAGTTCCACAGTTCAAAATTGAATATTGATGGTCTAAATTTAAAAATGAGCCTCACCACACTAACCACACTTACTCACTCACTCTCTCTCTATGCTCTATGCTTTGATGATCATATCTTTCTAGTGCACTATTCAAACCATTTCCCATGACGCACTCTTGTTCTATGGTTCATTCTTGACTATTGAGGGGGAATTTATAAATTAGCCTCATCTCATGCATACTCATTCACACTTGCTTGGGGGGCATGCTGCTCCTATCACACTCACTTTGCATTCCATTCCATCTCATTCATCCACAACATACTACATATCTTGGTTGCACATTGTTCTTGCTTACTTATTCTCGCATGTACACTTTGCTTACTATGTTAGCTAGATACATTATATGTCATTATATTTATCATACACACATGCACATTCAATTTCCTTCTAGTTTTGATTGCAACCTTTACATAGATCGTTACACGTAGTACAAATGTTTGGCACAAGGTACCTATTACAAGTCTCGCAAAGCCAGCTCTGCGGGGAATCCACTTATGTACACATCACAGCTTGTTATTGTTTCAATTATTACTACTTCCTATTCACATTAGCATACTACATCGTATCAGATTATACACGCTTTGACATATGCTCTATCTTTCTAACATACTAATGGGTGCTCCATATGCAACATTTTATTTGCAATATCTATTTGCTATCATGGTTGTTTGTTACATTGTTTGCTATTCTTTGCCATTATTTTCCATTGTATGTCATTGTTTGCGGGCTTTTCCCTTTATCTTGTGCACACACTATGATTTTGGCTAATTTGACCTCGATTGTCTTGTGACATCATGAGTGATTTCCCATGTTTGTAACACGCTTTTTGTGGTCTACACTATTTTTTTGCTTATTTAGATTACACATTGTTTTCTAGCATACTACCTTACACATTACTTTCTACATGCGGTTTATCTTGTTTGCACTAACAATTATTTCCAACCACTTTGTTTGCGTGTGCCTTGATTTCTACCAAACACACTCCCTCCCCATGTAGGGCATCAATTTCAGTTTAACATTTGGTCCTCTTTTGGGGTGCATTCTCCTAGTGATGTCGCATTTGAACCCCAAATAAGGTGGGCATCATTGGGTGAATCACTCACCCCATAAAGTAGTTTACAGTCACATTTCAACATAGTTCGAGTATTGGCACAAAGACATTCTTGATCTCAAATAGAGCTCAAAATTTGACTTGGGTCCTCAACACAACACAATCACTAGCGCCCAAACATAGAGAGTAGCACTGAGCACCTTTGACCCTTCTTGTGCGCTTGTGACAAGGTTGAAATTACAAAAAAATATTAGTTTGGCACATTCACAACAGTTGATTAACTAAAATGTGGAAATATCCTATAGTTAATCTAATCTAGAATGACATGTAAATGTAGTAAATAAACACAATAAATAAGTATGTAAATGACCCAAACAACTATGCAAAAGGAAATGTTAACCCTAATGTGCAAGAGAGAAGAGGAAAGAACTCAAATGATTTGATGATCTTACGGATCTGTCACAAAATTGACTGGAGGAACAGGAAACATGAATGATTGTGTAGAGGTCCCAAAAAGGATGGATCTAGGCTGATTAGTTGGACTGGAGCACCTAGAGAGGGACCGGGGTGCCTATGGGTGCTTTGGTCTATAAAATGGGCACCCTAGTCTCGTGCAAAGATTTCAGAACTGAGTTTCATAGGTTCAAAAGGTGGTTTGAAACCCTCCCTATGTTTTGCATCAAATTCATTGCACTACGCTTGGTGTCATTGATAATCCAAGATGATAGATAGACCTATAAAAGACCAAATAAGAGTATCAAAACCCTAAAAAAAGAATGCAAATGAATGGGTTGGACTGACCTCAGCTACCACAATAATGGGCTTACTAATTGAGCATTGCACTACATTTTGGACCCAAATGTAGTTCTAGTGAGTGTGTGCATAATGTGCCCTAGGCGCTTGTGTCAGTTGCACTTTATGAAGTAGCGAGCAATAACTAGATGTAGAAAATGTAATAAAATGTGTGCAAAAAATTGAATAGAATCCCTCCCCATGTTTGTGTGATGCAGATGAACCATCCTTGTCCTTGTGATGGAGCTAATGGATGCAAATGATCTCCAAATGGATGCAAATCTAGGTGGATGATAGTAGTGACTAGTGTTTGGTCCCTCATTATGGTCTCATAACTTTATATTTATAGGGTTCTCTTGATCTAATTTCGTAATTAACCCCGAAATGGTCGACCACTAAAAAGATAAAGATCTCAAATGGCTAGAAAGAGCCCAAAAAGTGGTGGGAAAGTGTAAAAGGATCGAGGTGCCCCTAGTGGGACCAAGGCACCCATGGGCACCCCATTACTATCCTGGGCACCCTAGTCGAGGCTAAAATAATGTAAAGTGATGAAATATGACTAGGCATATAGGTGTAAAAGGTTGGGAATGATGAAATAAAATAAGAGAAAATGGCCAAAAGATGGGGGTTAATTAGTACTTTCTTCACTCAAAAACCTTCTAAATAGTAGTATGAGACCAAGACTAAATAATGTCTAAAGTGCATGATTTTATGTCTACATCAGTTTACACAATGGATTTTACATGACACATAGTCCTTCAACACTTGGCATGCATGCATTACACCTTCTTTTCTACTTTCGTGTTGGATGCAACCAGATCAGATTTGTACACCAATGTTTTTCTTCTTGGGAAGTATCAAAGGTTGGAGAATAACACTAGACCTTTCTCCCTACACTTCTTTCGTACTTGGTATAGTTGTCGTGAGATCACCCAAAAAACTCACACTCAATGCAATTGGCGTGACATCTCATAAAAACATGTTCTTCTACAACATATTTAGGATCCTTTCTATCTTTTTCACTCATCACAGATCAGGTGCACATGTTCCTTTTCACATTTTTACATACTTTTTATGCATTTTTCATATATACACACATTTGACTACTTGTTCGTTCTTCTCTTTTGCAAGTTCATCCTTATGGGAAGTGGTAGTCACATCAATCACACATCAAGCTACATCAAAATAGGTACAACATGACATCTACACATACACTCTCACCCTAGGGTCATCATCATCATTTTTCACTTCCTCTTCTCTAGCTTCCACACTTCATATTTTTATCACTCCACACTTTTCCTTGTCTCTCGGCACACTTTTCGCCATCGATCTACATGGTTATCAGGTACACATCTCTTATCTACTTTATGTTATTAAGCATTCACTCAACAACATAAAGTGGGAAAAATGTAGACATTAAATCACGCACTTTGGGTATTTATCTAGTCTTGATCACAAACTACTATTCATATGATTCCTAAGCAAGAAAAGTACTAATTGACCACTATCTTGGGCCTCTTTGATTTCTTTATACTTGCCTTCTTGGCCTCACACACCTTCTTGCCTAGTATGTCTTTTCATACTTTGGTATTTATGTCTCTGGACACCAGCGCCCAACCAGAATGCCAACGCCTGTGTGCCCCTAACCTCTTTGTACTTTACTCACATCTTTTGGGTCTATTCTAGCTATTTGGGCATCTTACTTTTTACTAGTCAACATTTTAGTGGTTAATTATGAAATTTGAGCAAGGGAATCATATAAATATAAAGCTATGTGGCAATAATAAAGGACCAAGCACTAAGCATTATCTATCACCACCTAAGGTTACATCCAAAGGCATTTACAAGAGCATTCAAACATCCATCTAGCATCCACACAAGGGCAAGGGACTGCATTATTCTGCATACACTTCATATGAGGGAAGTTCATTTTTCCATGCACACATCTATCTACATTTTCTACATCTAGCTATTACTCGCTATCAAGTGCGACACTCCACAAGAGCCACCTAGGGCATGATTCTTCACACACACATAAAACTACATTGGGTCTGAGATGTAGTGCAACGCTCGATCGTAAGTTCACTTGTTTGATAGTTGAGGACGACATGACCCCTCATTTGCATTTTTTTGTATTTGATGCACTTTTGGGGTTTTACATGTCATTTCTTTATTCAAGTTACAGGTGACATATATGAACCCAACGGCGACATACTAGTGACAGGAAGTAAAGGACAATGAACATCTTGAAAACCTGTGAAACTACTTTTTGAGGTTTTAAGCAATCACGGGTGCTCGTAACAGACTCTGGCACCCTGCACCCCCGACCCTCCATATGCGCCTAGTCCCGGCATTTCTAATACACCTATAATTTTTTTAGGTTTCGGTATGATAGTTTCCTCTATGTTCATCAATTTGTCACTTGATGTAGTCCAGATTTAATTGTGAATCAACTAATTCTTTCTATCTTTTCATTTGCAACTAGGGTTACAAATTCAAATTTTTATTTCTTGGGTCAAATCTGTACCTTATTGTTTATATTCAGCGTTGTTACATATTTAGATTAACATTTATTTATTTCAATATTTTCTTAATCACTTGTGTACTTTCAATATGTATGGTTTGATAATACTAAATTATTAATATTTTGGGATGATATTGTGGTTTGGGTAATAGGATTGATCTTTATTTGATGAGGTAACATGACATATGGAGAAAGCTTCCATATTTATTGAAAACTTTGTGTTTAGGTGGTATTTCATGATCATTGGAGGTTGTTGAGTGAATACAAAGGCATTCTCAATAAGAGATGTATGGAATAAAGTTACCAAATCCTGGAGAAGTCCAAGATAATTTGTTTATGTAGAGGTAAGTGTTGTCACTTTGAAATGCACCCTTGGAGAATGGTGTGATAACTCTCCTTTCAATTGACAAAATGGAAACACTCCTAGGTTGTGGGTAACCCGTGCATGGCCAGAGTGAGTCTCCAGAGAGGGTTAGTTCCATGTTAGTATAGGTTATTATTTATCCTTTTATTTATGTATTAAGATAATTCTTACACTTGTGTTAGCTCTACACTTGTTGGGTTAGCTTTCTTAGGTGTACTAGTTGTGTCGAGTTAGCTTCTCAATTATGTGGAGTTAGCTTACTAGTCTTCTGGAGTTAACTTAATACCAGTATCAGTTAATAGGAGTTCTTCACTACTGATTTAGGTAGTAGTTGCACTTCCCTCATCCTATATGTACATCTTTCTTATTGAGTAATTCAAATAATTGTATTGTAATGTATTGAGCATTATGGATTATGATGGATTTCCATATATGGTATTTTAGCTCTTCTGTTTTGTAAATCTAATGTGGTGTGTTATTATCATCTAAGATCGTGGCTTGGAACAATATTCTTATCATTCCTTTCATGGTATCAGAGTGATAGATGATGTAGACATCCATCTGTAAGTTTTTCTTTGCAAGCAAGGGTTTATTATTTTCATGTATTCAAAATTTGTTATCACTTTTATTAAGCATGTATTTTATGTAAAACAAAGTGCACCATTGGATTTGGAAGGTGCCAAAACCTTAGAATCAACTGTAAACTCAACCATGTTTTGAGACAGTCAAATTTAGACGTAAATATGTATCCTCTTGGTGCATTCTTTTATCCACTGGACGCAGATTTGTACCCTCTTGGTGCATTATTTTATCCATTAGATATAAGTGTGTACCTTCTAGATGCATTTTGTTACCCTCTGGATATTTCTATTTTGGATGCAATCTTTTATCCATTAGATGCATATTTGTACCCTCTCGGTGCATTCTTTTATCCATTGGATATAAGTGTGTACCTTCTAAATGCATTCTTTTACCCTCCTTTGGATATATCTATTTTAGATGCAATATTTTATCCACTTCGGATGAAGATATGTTCCCTCTTGGTGCATTCTTTTATCTATTGGATATAAGCGTGTACCTTCCAGATGCATTCTTTTACCCTCTAGATATTTCTGTTTTGGATGCAGTCTTTTATCCATTGGACGTAGATATGTACCCTCTCGGTGCATTCTTTTATCCATTAGATATAAGTGTGTACCTTCCAGATGCATTCTTTTACCCTCTAGATATTTTTGTTTTGGATGCATTCTTTTATCCACTAGACACAAATCTATACCCTTTGGGTGCATTCTTTTATCCATTGGATATAGACGTGTACCCTCCGGATGTAATGATTTACCCTCTAGACATTTAGGTTTTAGAAGCGGATTTTATCCTTTGGTCTCAAGCCCGTATCACGTGGATGCACTCTTTTACCCTTTCACCATTTGGGTGTCGCGTGTGCCTTTTAAAAAACATCAACATTAAAATATTATTTTCATAACAAAACCTTCTAGAGCTCATAACTTTTTATCTCGTAGCTTAGATTAAGGTGATATTTTTTTGAAATTGTATATTTTTTTGAGATCTACGCATTGGTGGATTTTTATACAAATATTTCAAATGTAAAAGGTACTTTTACTCATTTTTATAATTACATGCACTTAATTATGAAGTGTCAAATTTGGGAGGGTGTTTTAATCACTTGTGGACGTAATTTTGGTTGAGCCCGATGTCCTAAAATTTTGGGTGTTGTATTCTTGTATCTATGAGTGTATACATTTATATCTCTCTTATTTTTCAAGATATTTTTGATCTCTATTTTTGACACTTATTTTTGGCATGTTGGCAGTCTCTCTTGTGGGGGACTATTCTGGTGAAGCCCAGTGTTAGTTTGTCATTGTTCGAGTAGTTGATTTTGGAAACTCATATAGATATGTGGTGTTACTCTACCCATTCAAACAAATGGGATGGTGTGGTCCTAATATTGATTCTTTGGGTTTCGTGTCCTTGCCTTGTTACCTTAGCTTTTTTTGGATCATGACACTCCTATTTATTTGGATCGTGTGTCCTTGCCTTGTTGCCTTAGTTATTATTCTTGGATCGTGACACACCTATTTATAGCAATTGATCTTGCTTCTTCAAATTTTGTGTCATTTCCTTGTTACCTTGGCTTTTCTTGGATTGTGGCACTCCTATTTATTTAGATCTTGTGTCCTTTCCTTGTTGCCTTGGTTGTTCTTGGATCGTGGCACACCTATTTTGTAGATTGATCAAATTATGTTTGGTGTTTTTGTACATTCAACATCACTCCATTCGATACTCTCTTTGCATGGAGCTATTTTGGTGAATTCCATTGTCAATTGTTTTTGAGTTCTATGATCGAGCGGTGGATTCTGCACCACAATGCACACCAAACTTCTTTAGCATTGTACGCTTTTTTTTTTTTTTTTGAGTGAGTTTCGTAGGATATCTTGTAGCGGATTTTTCTCTCTCTACTTATTAATGGTTTTGGCTACCTCATGTGTCTAATTTTCCTAGTTATTATACGTAGGTACATCATCGTGCCTTGTCTTTGCCGGGACCCACCTTCTTTTGACCTAATTAAGCTATGCTTACAAAAGGGTGTTAGTGTAGGTTATTATTTATCCTTTTATTTATTTTTTAAGATAATTCTTACACTTGTGTTAGCCCTACACTTGTTGGGTTAGCTTGCTTAGGTGTACTAGTTGTGTTTAGTTAGCTTCTCAGCTATGTGGAGTTAGCTTACTAATGTTCTGGAGTTAACTTAACTACCAGTATCAGTTAGTGGGAGTTATTCACCATTGATTTAGGTAGTATTTGCACTTCCCTCCTATATGTACATCTTTTTTATTGAGTAATTCAAGTCATTGTATTGTAATGTATTGAGCATTATGGATTATGATGGATTTCCATATATGGTATTTTAGCTCTTCAGTTTTACAAATCTAATGTGGTGTGTTATTATCATTTGAGATTGCGGCTTGGAACAATCTTCTTATCATTCCTTTTATCCCCTAGTGTAACACATAAATGATTTCTATCTCTAAGGCTAATCTATTCTACCAAAACTAACAAGGAAAAGGGAGGAAGAAAGAAGAGAAAAATTAAAAATGATGGTGATACACCAAAATATTTTGAGGATCTCAGACT
The DNA here is from genome assembly GCA_018340775.1 of Taxus wallichiana var. yunnanensis. Lineage (NCBI taxonomy): Eukaryota > Viridiplantae > Streptophyta > Pinopsida > Cupressales > Taxaceae > Taxus > Taxus wallichiana. The sequence goes on from CM031243.1 coordinate 369,057,110, forward strand.
TATTGGAATTACACAAATGAAGCACGGAAGCCATGCACACCATACACTCGACTATTAGTGACCATATCAAATCAAAAATGTTTCATAGAAAGGTTAAGCTTGTGTTGTGACACGATAAAGAAAGGGCAACAAAGTGGTTTCCACAACAAAATCTTGTATACAACCCGTTGAACACAAGATATGACTTGCAAATCGACACAAAACTATATGAAGGCATGAAGGTTAACTTGTTAAACTAATGATAACCATGTATCACAAAGATAAAAACAACTTAAAACAAAATATGCACTGAACGCGGATTGTAAAAAGGTAAAAACAACTTCTTTATTTCTCCAAGAGGTGGAATAAACACAAAGAATCACTCACGACCCTTGTTTTCTTACCCAGATGACTGAATTACTTCGGAAATATAAATAAAGAGGCAAATACATTTTTACAACGCGCTCTCAAGTTTTTATAAAAAAAATTGAGAGAGAGAGAAAGAGGAAGAAAATGCAGACATGTAATTTTGAGTTTTAAAAATAGGAAAAGCATGTGCGCCCTATTATTCTACTCCAAAAATAACCTTTGCTCGTGAAAAGTGTGCATCCTTCTTTTTCGCTTCTTAAAAATAGTCTTTATTCTCGTTTTTATCCAATTTTGTGCTAAAAATAAAAACTAGTCTCCTATAAATAGAAAAACCATATTTTCCTTTGTTTTGCATGTTTTGTTCTATTATTATAACTTTAGGATGATGAGGTGAATTGCCCTTGCATGTTTTCCTCTATTTTTAACTTGTCATGCATTGTCTTTAACAAACTATGCTAAAAATAACATCCCACGTTTGAAAAAGCAAAACAAAACATTTTCACCCATCCAAGTGGGGTTACTTATGTAATAGTGATTGTTTACCATGGTTAAATAACCAAAATTAGTTGTAACTATCTCCATTTAGGTATATGAAAAGACATATTTGTATGGAATTGAGGAAGGAGTAGGAAGTTGAAAGTCGGTTAGTAGGGTCTAAAATAGGGGAGAAAGAGTCATGAAGGCTCAAAAGTATGTATGTGGTCATGGAAAATCTTGTAAATATAGATAATTGGTGGAATAAAGCTTTGTAATTCTTGTTAATGTGAATAATTAATGAATATTGATTGTATTCTCATGTCTTTCTCGAATATGTATCGTTTCATAATAGTAAATTAGCAAGATTTTGGGATGATAGTGTGGTATGGTTAACACGATTGATCTTTGTTTGATGAGGTAATGGGACATATGGAGCAAACTTCCATATTTATGGAAAACTCTGTGTTTGGGTGGTATTTCATGATCTTGCAGGTTGATGAGTGAATACAAATGCATTCTCAATAGGAAAGGTATGTAATAAATTTACTAAATCTTGGATAAGTCCAAGATAATTTGTTTATATAGAGGTAAGTGTTGTCACTTTGAAATGAACCCTTAGAGAATGGTGTGATAACTCTCCTTTCAATTGAAAAAATAGAAACACTCCTAGGTTGTGGGTGACATGTGTGTTGGAGTGAGTCTCCAGATAGGGTTGACATCCCCTAGTGCAACACCTAAACTATTTATATCTCTAAGGCACCTAAAGAAGAGAAAAACTAAAAATGATGGTGATGCACCATAATGTTTTGAGGATTTTAGACTTATTGGAATCACACAGATGAAGCACGGGATCCACACACACCATACACTAACTACTAGTGATTGTATCAAAGTAAAAGTATTTCATAGAAAGGTTCAGCTTGAGTTGTGACAAGATGAAGAAGGGGCACCAAAGTGGTTCCACAACAAAATATTTCTTGCTACCTATTGAACACGATATATGACATGTAAATTTAGACAAAACTACATGAAGGCACGAAGATTAAACTATTAAACCAAGGTTAAACATGTATCACAAAGATAAAACAACTTGAAATGGAATATGCACTAAACATAGACTGTAGAAAGGTAAAAACAACTCCTTTATTGCTCCAAGAGGCGAATATGCACAAAGAATCACTCATGACCCTTACTTTCTCACCCAGAAAATTGAATTGCTTCATAAACATGAATAAAGAGGTACATATATTTTTTACAATGCGTTATGAAGTTTTTATAGAAAAATCTAGAGAGAGAGAGAGAAAGAGGAAGAAAATGCAGACATGCAAGTTTGAGTTCTAAAAATAGGAAAAGTGTATGTGCCATGTTATTCTGCACCAAAAATAGCCTCTGCATGTGAAAAGTGTGCATCCTACTTTTTTATTCTTTAAAATAGTCCTTATGGTTGCTATTATCCAATTATGTGCTAAAAATAGAAATTATGCTCGCATAAATAGAAAAACATCTTTTCCTTTGCTTTGCATGTTTTGTTATATTATTAGAACTTATGGATGATGAGGCTAACCACCATTGTACATGCTTTCCTTTATTTTTAACTTATCGTGCATCGTCTTTAGAAAACTATGCTAAAAATAACATTCTCGCTTGAAAAACAAAACAAAAAGTTTTCATGGTTTATTACTAGGTCACGTGAAACTTGTTCTATTTTGATTTCCTTAGATTGCACATTTGACACGTAGATCCATCATTTGACTCATGTCTTTGTATTGTTCACCTTTTGTATGGCTTCTACATCGTTATTATGTGGGTTTCATTTTCCTTTGATGAGCAACTTTGTGCGTGGGTTACTTTTGTGTGCTATGCATATTTCCACGCGGACTTGCCTTTCTATCACGTATCTCACATGACTTCCCTTATCCTTTAATCTTGTTGGAGACACACGGGTTTGTGCTCTTTGCTTGTGCAGATGCTACTTGTTTCATTGAATTTAGTTTTGTTCGTCATGTGGGTCTTCTCATAGACTATCTTCTGTGTCGCATGGTTTTGTGCGTGGGTGACCTATTATTTCTTCTCTATCATGTGACTTCGTGTGTGGGTTCTGCTTTCCTTTTGTTACCTTCACGGATTTTCACAGGTTTTTTCCTCTATTATTTGAATTTTTTTACGACTCCAAACACATGTTTCGCTCTTTGTTTGCAGGCAACATTCCGCCTTTTAAATGTCTTTCTCCTCTTTTATGCGTAACTTGATGTAGAATGTTTTTATTTGTTACGTGGACTTTCGCACGATATCTTCTCGTGTAATGTGGCTTTGTGTGCACTTCTTCTTCTACTAAAGTGCACCGGACACTGTTTCTTCATACTTTGATCCTTTTACCTCTGATTTGGAATTGTTTAAGCACACAACCTAAACAAGTGATCTAAATAAGCATGGGAGATTATTTGGACAACAATTTGGTGATTTCCGAGGACATCTACCTGCTAGATGCAAAAATCCAGTAGCCTTGAAGCATACATTGGGCATGGAATCATGTATCGACCAATTAAACTTCTTAGAAATGTAAGAGCGCCGAAAATACCTTTCAAAACAATAAGAATCGTACTAAAAACACTTATTAGATAAACACAAATACGTTAGAAAAGTGCACAAGGCACGCAAGAAAGGAAAATAAAACAATAATGTGTAATAAGCATTTGGAGAAAAGTACACACAACATCCTAATATGTACAAGGGTAAAACATGTTCTCGATAACAAAGTTTGAGGTATATCCCATTAGTTGGGACATGAAGCTCATCACCATTCAACTTGGAGAGTTGAATGGCATTTTGTTGTTTATAACCTATAATTAAATATGGACCGCTCCAAAAACTGTCAAACTTGGTGTGTCTTTTGGGCTTAGTTATTTCTTCATCCCACTTGAGCACAATGTCTCCTTCTCTTAATTTTCTTGCAATTGACTTATTATCAAAATATCTTTTGACTTGATGAAGTTCCATTGTTATCATTGCCTTATTTTTGATTTCTTCCAACTCCATTAACTTTGTAAATTTGATTTCCATCGAATCTTCTTCCATCATCTCCATTTTTTTAATGAGATCTATAGCTGGTAATTCATTGGAAATAGGCAACCTTCCTTCTCTACTTGATTAACTAAAATATGAAAAATAATATCTATATTTATAGTTAATCTAAGTAGGTATAGAATTGAGGCAAATGATATAAGCTGAAATACCAATGCTAAATATTCTATTTTGATATTTAAATGAAATGCAATAAAAGGGGTAAGATACTAACCTGGAAATAAATTACCTCGTTGTGTGTGTCAGACCCAACATAATGATGTGAGGACGAAGGACAGCAGTGTGATGAAACAACCTAGAAAATTGTAGTAGACGATGATTTACACAGACTAGGCACTGTGGGTGCCTTGGTTTAAAGTATGGGAACTCTAGTCTACTAAATAGCTTATGATATGAATTTGACATTGTCACTAGATCTTCACAATATCTTGACCCTTTTTGGGTGAGTGTCATAATATCCTCGCTGATGACGCCGAAAAACCTGCAAAACCCCATACAAAACATCAAAGCCCTAAAAAAGAAAGATGCACATGATGGGGTCGATCGACCTTAGTTGCCACAATGGTACACTTACAACTAAGTGTTGCACTACATTCTAGACCTAATGTAGTTATGTGTGCGTGTGCATGTAATTGTGTGCCTGGGGTGCCCTAACGCCAATGACGCAAAGATAGGGGGCAATAACTAGATGTAAAATGCAAATGGTGGATGGAATAGAATGAATACAACCTTTCTTATGCAATGATGTCCAAATGCAATCCCTTTCCTTAGTAGATAGCTAGCCCTTGATGGTAGATAGTTCGCCCATAGAATAATGAGTATGTTATGTTTATATAGGGATCTCTTGCTCAAATTTTGACACTAATGACCCGACATGCTAACTAGTACCTAGGGGAATGAGAGGGAAAATGATAAAGACTGACCTCAAATAAATAAATTAAGTCTTTGGGAAAATGATAAAGACTGACCTCGAATAAATAAATTAAGTCTAAGTGTTGTTGGGACCATGGCACCTAAAATTAAGGATCGGGGCGCCCATGGGTGCCCCAATACTACCCTAAGTGCCTTAGTCAAAGACTAGAGACAACAAATGACCAAATAACAACACCTGAGACTCCCTGAGAGATGACCATAACTATGTAAATAATTAATGACTATGCAAGACAAATGACGATGACGACCAAAATAGCTTGTCAAACCATGGACCAACGATTGATCCATGCAACGAGCAAAAATCGTAATGTCGTGAAGAGTTAACTAAATGCAAGTGACGATATAAATGTTAGATGATTGATGGTTTTTGAATGCATGTGATGATGATGAGATGGGGTAGGGAGTGATCACTTCCGACCCAAACGCACCTATATGGATAATCGACTAGAGGATTTGGGCGTCCCCGCCGCGGAGGAAGTGTACAGGAGAAAAGTGTGTTATTCTCCAATCTCTAACTACATCCTCAAGAGCTAGCACTGCGAGATAGACTCAAATAAAACTTTTTGGTTTTTGGATCCAAATAATTTCGATCAAACAGTTGACCCATATAGGAGTGGTATAGGAAAGACACTCTTTCCCCCACTCCATGGGTGTCACCGGAATATGATGGCTTCCAATTTAGGTCATTGTAAGCAAATGTGAAATGGATGATGGCTTTCAAGTTAGGTCATCTGGAAGCAAGTGCAAAGATATATTATGGATTCTAAGTTAGGTCATCTAGAAGCAAGCGCAAGATGTAGCATAACTTCCCAAGTTAGGTCATCTGGGAAAGTAACGAATGTAATCTCCGAGTTAGGTCATCTACGAGGCCAATTGTGTTGTATTTGTATTAATGATATGATTTCGATTATTATAAATTTGAACGCATTGATTGATTGATTCGATTTGATTTATTATCTTGAGAGGGATTTTATGCTAGTTGCCCCCATGTTAGGTCATTAAGGGGAAACTGATATAAATCGCTGAATAATTGCTTGTTTCCCCACGTTAGGTCATTAGGGGGAAGTGATGAAACGTCACATATAGAAATCATATATTCGTTGTCCCCTGAGTTAGGTCATTAAGGGGATTCGATGGTGAAATGTCACATAATATGTTAGTAATGTTTGAAAATGAAGAGTTGGTAGTGTTGATTAATCGCATGGTAATGTAGGGGAATTATAGGATGACCCCAATGATATGCCCTTCGGTGAAAGGGGAAGTGATGATAAGAACGAATGCTAAGCCAAAAATAAGCACAATATAGATAGAAAGTGGTAAAAATCATGAAAATGTGGATAAGTTTGTGGAAACAACATCGAAAAGAGATAGTGTGCACAAAATGTGTCCAAGACAAAGAGGCAGGATTCTAAAAAATGCCACAAACGGGGTGTAAATTGGAGTAAAAATGTTCAAGATATGACAAAAATGGTGTGGTGTGTATTAGTTGTGTTAATAAGCGTGAAATAATGACTATAGTAAAGTAGGTGATGAAAAAGTAACTATAAATAGTAAGCTGAAAAAGTGATTAGTCACTTCATTTGTCTTTTCACAATTGTGATAATGAGCTTTGAGTCGGGCTGAGGATGCCACAACTTAGGGTAGTCGATCTAGTCGGTTTGAAATGGTGGCAACTGTCGAGTGTCACGATGACCATGGAGTTGGTATGTGTGTTGTTATTCAAAAAATATATGGTGTAGTAGGTGTTTTTGGTGAATTTTTGTGATTTTGAGATTTTTAAGTTTCTCAACGTTTTAGACCTGGACAAGAGCGATGAGGGTGCTAGTGACCTCTGGGACAAGAGCACCCGTGATCCGTGCACTATTGTCTTGCTCTGGGTGGCCCAATCCTCGCATCTAGTTGCCATGGTCCAGAAAGTGTGTATTTGGTCTAGAATGATAAAAATGTGATTTGTAATGTATATGTTGAGTCAGGAGCTTAATTGCTTCACAAATAACATGTTTTAGAACTTGTCAAGTTTACACAAGAACCAACGTCGAAAGCCAACTAATAGAACGAGCATCGGTTGGGGTAACCCATGTTGATATCTTATGCGTGAAATAATTTTATTTAAGTAATGGGATTAGATCTAACCTTTGATTAAAATGTGATCTAAGGGTTTTAATTGTATTGCTAAAGTGCCCTAAGTTTGTATACGCTATATAAGCTAGAAGCTAGCGTTAGAAGCCAAAATTAGAGAATTGTAAGAAGGAATTCTTGGAGAGTGAAAAATAATCTTGTTAAGGAAAAGTACTATACATCTAGAGAGGTGTGGAAGATTGTAGATCTTCATTGTAATTCCTCTGTAAAGTAAATATTAATAGATTGGTTATTTCTTGGTGGATGTAACCCACACGGGTGAACGATGTTATATTTTTTGTATTTATCTTCTCGGCATATTTCTATGTTTTATTACTTGAATGCTTGTTTTTTATTATATATCTCAGTATAGTTCAAGTGTGTGCTAACCCCAACAACCGGTATCGTAATTTTTTTGTTTGAGGGTTTTGTGTGTTGACAAATCTACTCATAGAGGGATTTTGATTGAGTGGGACTTATAAAGAATGACGAGAAGATGGCAAATATAGAGTTGAGAAATTTCACAACCATAATTATCAATTACGTAAGATGTGGGAGGAAGATTATTTGTATCGTAAAGCTTTATATTTACCATTAGATGAGAAGGCAAGACCTACGAAGATGACTAATGAAGAATGGAATATTCTTGAAAGAAAGGCTCTGGATCTATAAGATTGAGCTTGATAGCATTTGTGGTTTCAAATATTACTAAAGCAACAACCACGTTAGATTTAATGAAATCTTTAGCTAATTTATATGAAAACCAAGTGCTTCCAATAAAGTTTATTTGATGAAGAAATTATTTAATTCAAAAATATAAGAAGGTGGATATGTATCAAACCATTTAAATGATTTTTACCTATTATAAATCAATTAAAATCAGTTAATATTCCATTTGAGGATGAAGTAAAAGAACTTTAATTATTATGTTGTTTGCCAAATAGTTGGGATAACTTGGTTATGGTCATTAGTAATACAACATCTACTTCTAATATTTTAAAATTGATGATGTGGTTAATATAATCCTGAATGAAGAAATACATAGGAAAAGCATGGTGAGGATCATCATCCTGGAAATGCTTTGAATGTAGAAAGTGGGGTAGGCGTAAGGAGAGATCCAAGAGCAAGAATAACAGGAAATCAAAGTCTAAGAATGATAGATCTAAATCTAGAGGTAGAAGAATAACCTGCTGGAATTGTGGAAAGAAGGGACATGCAAAGAAGGACTACCGGTTTAAGGAAAACAAAGAGAATGTATCGTAGAAAGGTAAAGAGGCAAATGTTGCATCTACAGAGGCAATGTAAGATGCCCTTATTCTCTCATTGGATAATAAAATAAAATCACAGGTTTTAGATTCAGGAGCTTCTTTCCATGTTACCACTAATAAGGGTTATTTTAGAAATTATGTCCAAGTTGTAATTTTGGGCATGTTTATTTAGGAGATGATGAACCATGAAATATTACTATAAAGAGGAAGTTCATATAAAATTACAGAATGGAAATACATGGATATTGAAAGATGTGAGGCTTGTGCCAAACCTCGAGAAATCTTATTTCAATAGACAACTAGGTGAATCTAGTTGCATGGTTACATTCATGCCTAACTCGAAAGTTACCAAGGATCTCTTGTTATAGAAAGAGACAAGAAGGTAGGATCATTGTATTTGTCTACCGTATTAATGATTCCCTTTATGTGTTATCTACTGGATTTAGATGCAACCATGTGGCATAATCTGTTAGGCCATATGAGTAAAAAGGAATGCAAATCTTAAAGAAAAAGGGTAAGTTATCATATTTAAAAGATATAGATCTTGATTCTCGTGAGCATTGTATATTTGGAAAGCAAAAGACAATGAGATTTCTCAAGGTTGGGGCAATAGAAAAGGAGCAAAAATCGAGCTTGTGTACTTAGATGTGTGGGGACCAACCCATGTAGCATCTCATAAAGGATCCCAATATTATGTGACTTTCATTGATGATGCCACAAGAAAGGCATGGGTTTATTGTATAAAACATAAATATGATGTTTTTGAGACTTTTAAAATATGGAAAGCCCTTGTGGAAAATGAATCAAATTTAAAATTTAAATGCCTTAGACATGACAATGGTGGTGAGTACTACAACAAGGCTTTCAATGATTACTTTTCAAATGAATGGATTATGCAAAGAAAGAACGGTTCCTAGAACACCACAATAGAATGGTGTTACGTAAAAATGAACATGATAATCATGGAACATGCAATAAGCATGAGGATACATGTTAGATTGACCTTACGCTTTGGGTAAGAAGTAGATACATCGATTTATTTAATCAACCATGGGCCTTCAAGTGTACCGAGTGATGGAATACTAGAAGAAGCTTCGACTGGAAAAAGAGGTAGATTTTTATTGTCTTAGAGTATTTGGTTCAAGCTTTTGTACATGTTGATAAATAAAATAGAAAGAAGTTGGATGCTAAATCGCAGAGATGCACTTTTATTGGTTATGGCTCGTGATTTCGGATGTCATTTTGGGATTCGATGATTCTAAGATTTTTGTGGAGTCTTGACATTGAATGGAATTAAAAGCGCTTTAATGTATAGGATCAGATTTTGGTACCCAAGGATGAACCAGAAGAGTTTTAAGAAAATGCATTCTCAGATTTAAAATAGTCATCTACATGTACCGATGTCGCACAGTATCAATGTAACCTGCGCGCTACTGTTGTAGACACTTAAAATTGGTTACTCAATTTAGTGTCCCTCACATTCGCTTCCCCGCTCGTAACCTGGGGCACGTTTACGTCACCACTATCCCCTTGGGATATTATCCGATTTGTGATTTAAACACCTATCTTAAGTTTAATTCACCCATTGTATCAGATCTTACCCGTGAGTAATTAAATATTAAATATTTAATTACACCTCTTCCCATGTATCTAATCACTTATCTACCCCAAATTTATTCTATCTATGTATCACCCCTATTTTTCCTCTTCCCCAAGCGGGATATTTCCGTATTTGGGGTAACTCTTATCTTTATAGAAATCGCTCATTTTGGCCATCTCATGAGTCTGTCCCGCGATCGGCGCCGACCTATACTTGGTTGGCGCCGATTTTTTAGGAGCGGCGCCGATTATAAATACAAACCGTAACTCGCCTAGGACGAAAAAAAAAAAGATGACGAAAAAGGAGGAAGAACACACGCACGAACAGAGAGAGAGAGAAAGAGACAGATCACGAAAGAGACACAGGTTGTAAGAAAGAGAGATCTTTTAGCATCAAGTGTATCAAATGAGATAGGATCCTGTCCGAATCAATCCCTGAGAGGAGCACCGTTACTCTGCTCCTATCACATCAACATCGCACGTATCCATCGATCTTCTGGTGACTCTGTTCCAGTATCTCACCAACTTCGGCACATCCAGCAGACGTTGACGATCCGTCCTTCACTTTCCAATTTCGAATCTTTCAAGATCGCCCCCGATTGACCGATCCTTTGATCGGGCCGACGCCGATCTATTTTGGGCCGACGCCGATCACATCAGTCGACGCCAATCACATAAATCGACGCCGATTCTACATAATCGACGCCGATCATCCTGCAGACAGGTAAAAGGACACAGTAACACAAACCAGCCTTTATTTCATAGTTTCCTCGCTTTTCGTAGCTTTCGTCACGCTTAAATTCGGTTTCATTATCAGTAATCGTAAAATCTAGTCTTATATGTACATCTTTTATCATGTATGCTTCTTTACTTAATTGAAAACGTGGACTGACATCCGCCGAGGAAGCTTATCGCTTCCCGGACCCGCTTCTCGGGCAGTCCACCTAAATACCTTTTAACGTGGTCTTTTCTCACAAGCATCGGTGTCTCGCAGTTACTCGGATCTATTGTGCGAATTACTCGTGTGTGCCCATCTTATCTACATCGACCTCCTTATCCCTCTACATCTTCGGATCTTGTCCATCGTATCAATTTTATTGGAGTTTTTCAGGGTTTTTGTGTTTAGTTTGGTGCATTAACTCGACAGTAACAAGCGCGAAATCCTTGATCTACATTCTGGCACGCCCGGTGGGACCTAACCAAAGTCCCTTATTGGCAAGTTCATTTCTTTTTTTAGTTTTGAGCTTTGTTCTTTTTCTTCACCTTGATTTCTATCGCTTCGCTTGAGCATTTCCTTTCATCGTTTTAATCTTGCTCTTTTTGTGAAATTTTTATTTCCTTGGAATTTTCCTAGTTCCTTGAAATAGAAATTTCCGTTTCACCATTATCCGGATATATCTTTCTGGGTTTTGTTTGGTGTTTGCTTAACCTCTTCTTGCGGAGCACTTTGCTTGTTCGTGGGATTGTTTCGAGGGGAAAAGCTCAACAACGCACTTTTTGAAGTCCACACACTCGAGAGCTAAATCTACAGGTATTCCTCTTTACGGTGTTTTCTCCTTTTTAGGAACCAAAAAAATAAAATAAAATAAAAAAAAAAAATTCTTTGTTTGTTGTCTATCACATTCGAACATTTCAATTTTTGGTGCTTAAAAGAATTTAATCGCATTTGGGAAAGAATCGTTTGACTTGTCTTCATCAAAATCAAACACTTCATTTTTAAGTGCTTAAAAAGAACCTTTTCTTTGTCATTCTTCGCATGTTTTTCATCTAGTTTTAATTAGGTCGAAAATTGATCAAAATCAGTAGTGACACTATTTGATTTTTATTTTTCACCCTTGCACACAAAGCCAAAATCACTAGGTATAAAGCATTTAAACAAAAATTCCTTCCCTGGCCTCGCCTACTTGGAAGTGACATCCAAGAGGAAGAGCCTACGCGGTACTCAGGCCGCGCTATAAATTCACGGAAGTTCTGGTATATATTGGCAAAGCACCCGACTCCCTTTATCGCAGGGTGTGTGAAGTGCGGGGTAGGCCCTATATCAAGCCACGACGGTCTTTTTATCAAGTGCCTTCTGACTCCTCACCAAACATTCCCCAAACCATCCTTAGTTTGGCTATCTGAGTAGTTCCTGTTCTAAAAAGCCTTCCCTAATATTTTCTTTCTTAAAAGCATCAAAACTTAAAGGAGATAATCACCTGCGCTGCTTGAATTGTCTGTGCATTAGTTAGGTCAATCTTCTTTGCTGTGTGTTTATGACGGTCATCACTCGGTTACAATCTAGAAGAATGGCTCAATTGGCCCCTTCCTCTTCCGAGATTACCACTAGCGTGGATGTTTCGGCACCCCCCAAATCTTCCTCGGGACCGCTGTTAGTTGGTTCCCCATCCTGGTCATATAATCCTTTCTATCAAGCCAAAGTAACCCCATCACGTCCAGCTTCCCCTAGTCCTTCAGAAATATCATCTACGTCTGACTCAGAGTATGTTCCTCGCGGGGATCCTGAATTTCAGGCGCTCCTCGATCGCAACCCGGTAGCCCTCATGGACTACCTAGTACACAAGTCTATTCAGATATCTGATCAAGGACCACCAATCCAGCAAGTGTACGATTATTCTCATGAACCATCCCAGGCCTTGGTAGAACAGTTTGCATCATCTCTCTTGCCTCGAGTCACGGAGAAGGGCGAGGCCCCTGTGCCTCCCTTTTCTCTTCCACCGACCATATTGACTAGTTCTCAAATAGCCTTACCTATTCCTAACACCGCAGTTACCTCGAATATTCCACAACCTACTTCTGAGAGGTCCTCTGCCCTGGCTATAATGAATGCGTCTGCGCACCCGCATATTGCTGTTAATTCATCTATGCCCTCCATCGTGTCCCAAGGTCAGTACCTCTTTATGAGCCAACCCCCTCCGAATAGTCGCTGGCCTCGCTCGTCCTCCAAAGTGGGTCTTTCTTCCAATGTTCCAAAGAATAAATGTGACCTTCGCCCATCCTCTAGCATCGGCACCCTTAATGCCTAATCCGGCAGTAGAAGGCCCCTTTCAGGTTTTGTTCCCCAATATGTCCAATCAAGTCGGCACTCATGTTCCTCAATCTGTCCCGATTCAATCAACAAGCATAGGAGTCCACCAATCACAGGCTCCACCCGTCATCCAACCTTCATTTTCTCAACCACTTATTATCTCACAACCCGCCTATACACAAGCTACTTCACAAAGAAATACCCCACCAGTGTCACCTTAACCCCCGGTTACTCCTCTTATCATCCTACCAATCAACAGATGAATCCCCGCCGACACCTCAACAACCTCCACCATTTGCTTCTTATGTAGGACATGCCAAAGGTGCCTCCTCCTCAATCTCGACGTGGTTCAAATTCTTTTCAAGAAAATCACAGATTCTGAAGCCTCCACAAAAGGGGCTCGACCTTCATACTCCTTTCAAGAAGTGTGTAATGAACCCATTCACCCTCAAAGTGGCTTTTAAGCCTTATCCTCCCCAATGGGAACTTCCTAAATTTTCAAAATTTCATAGTCGAGAGGACCCTCAACAACATTTGCGAGCATTCAAACATGCTTGCTACCTCATAGTCCAGGATCAGGAGCTTATGCTCCGTACTTTCCCTATGTCTCTAGCAGGTCCTGCTTTAGACTGGTACAATAACATTCCTCAACATTCCTTATTTTCTTTCTCTCAATTGGCCCAGATGTTTGTTGAAAACTTTTCAATAAATATCGCGCATAAGATCTCGATTACAGATCTTTATAACATTCGTCAATTCGATGATGAGTCTATTGCAGACTTTGTCACTCGTTGGAGAGGGATAATCAACCAATTGTCTTTCTCCCTTCCTCAATCCCAACAAATCGAGTTGTTTACTCGATCTTGTGCTAATCACATTTCTTCCACTTTAAGGATCCAAACTTTTCATACCTTTGAAGAAGCCTTTACGATGGCACGCAAACTTGAATCTCGCGCCATCAACAAGGGAAGCTAAAACTTCGCTCTAAATCTAAACCCGATTTTTCTCGGTTTACCAAACCAAATTCTTCCCCTTCTAAAGACAAGAATCAGGGATCCACCAACGCTATCGTATTAAAAACATCACGAGTCGATAATACTTCTAATCAAACACCACGAAGAGACCCTCATCTTCTCGAAAAGGGACTTCATCATCTCGATCCTTCGCTCCATTGGGGGAATCATATGCCTCTATCTTAGAGAAAATGTTGGAAGTTCACATGATCGAACTTCCCCCCATTAGGAATATTGATGAAAGCCAAGAACGTCCATTCTGGTATAGGGAAAATGATTTCTGTCATTATCATAGAACCAAAGGTCATGACATCGAACGATGTCAGACCTTTAAAAATCTTGTCCAGAAATTCATTGATAAAGGCGAGCTCATTCTGGATAACCCAAATGCTCCCCCAAATCAGGCACTGGATGTTTTTAAACAACCTTTTCCCAATCATTCCCCAAACCATAATGCTTCAGAGTCTCAAAAACCAAACACTCATACTATCAACTTCATCTCTACTAAAGAATCTTCTTCTGAAACCAAGCCATCTGCGAACACATCAACCGGATTAGAACCTCCTTCCACTTCGTCAATCACTGGAATTCCACCATCTTCAGGTAGCCCGTCTTTGAATATTCCTACATTGCTAGATACGGGTTCATCTCTCTCCGCTCCTTTGTCTGACCTTCCATCCATACCCGAGACAGTGTCATCCTCATCTGTCTCATCGTCAAACATTCTTTCAATGCTCGAGGCAATTACATCCCTTCGAGTTTCCACTACAGATACATCTACTGCTGCTCCCATTCTCGCTGCAACTATGCCCCGTGAACGTATTCTATAATTGTGCCCACTCCGACTAAGCGCCTTCGATTTTGACTCTTCCCGCCTCTTTTCCTACGTAGTTCCACCCATAATTACCGCACTGTAAGTCGCCCCTTCGCAAGGAACCGCTTCTTCATCACTCACTTTTTCCACCACTAATGCTACTTCGCCTATTAAGGGAAAATCAAAAGAAGTAGACCAACACCTATACGCTCGGTTCGAACTTAAACCGAGACAACCAAAATCTAACGCTGCGCCTATCAAGACTCTCCCCATTTACTTCCCCCAAAAGGTTACAATCACCTTATGCCGTTGAAGTTGTCACCATCCCCGAAAAGGAAAGCCCATATTTCAACCATCAAGACCCTTCGTGCTTTCCCACAAAAATCTCTCTACCCCATAAAAGATTGGATTTGTCCGCTGAGAAGGCGTCTTCTTCTACACACTTATCAAAACCATCATCTTCTTCTACAACACATCCTTCACCAACACCCCGAAAAGCCGACTTACCTACTAAAAGGACGTCACCTCTTCTATCAGGATCATCATCTTCATTACCAAAAGCCAGGACACCCTATGTCCCTCCGATTACACCTACTTTGGGAGCTTCTTCCTCATCTAAATCGACATTATCTAAATCATCAGTAAATTCGACCAAGCAACCTCCTTTATCTTTGAAGACCACAACACTTGTCACATCTCCATCATCTTCAAAATCTATTTTAGGGGCTCCCCCTCCACCAAAATCAATCATGTCTCACTTACTTCCATCTCAAGTGCCCAAGACTGCTCCTCCAAGTGTCCAAAAAATAAGATGATCCCTAAAAAGACTGTCAAACCTGACATGCAGGTTCTTTTGCCTCGGCAGTCTGTTAAAGTAAAAGAGGCACCTTCATCACCTCTGTCCTCATCTTCGTCTACCGGGTTCTACACCGAAATCCTTCGCCAACTTATCCAATCTTCATCCATATCCCTTCCTCCGATTAAACCCTATAACCCTAAAGGAGTTAAACCTACCTGGTTTAACTCTGATCTAATTTGTGCTTACCACCGCATCCCGGTCATGATATCGAGGGATGTAAAGCTCTTCAAGCCGTTTGTCAACAACCTTTGAAGAAAGTGATCTTTTCTCGGAGGAGGAGGAACAAGTATCTCTCTGTCATCTTAGCCCCATCTCGAGCCCCAACGATCCACTCGCACTCTAGTGATTCCACTCCAACCGATCTTCCACCTTCTCAAATCGACACAATCCATATCGCCACTAGAACCCAACACTATGATAATCCATCTTCATCTACAACATCTCGACCACGCGTTGTCATTTTCGCAGCCCCTCAAGGAGTTCCTCCTTCCTCATTAGCCCCATGACCTAAGGTCTCTATTCGTGCCGCACTCGGGCTCAAATTTCGTGTCGGGCTGAGGAGAGTGTTATGAAACAACTCACCTGTGCTCCGGTCAAAATGTCTCTTTTGACCTCATCCAATCCCTCTCCACAACATCGCCAGCTCGATTGATAATCAACGCCGCATCGCAAAGAAATTCAGATGAGCCCCAACCCTTCGAGAGTTGGTTGTTGGATTAAATAGACCATCAACCGCCATTTCTTTTGAAGATTCGAAATTCCTCCTTTCTTTCAGAGGATTGAGACTCCCTCTTTATCATACCAAATCGACAACACTACATTAAAACGCGCTAAGATGATCGCCGGAGCTGCACTCAACGTCATCTCCTCGCACACATTCGAGCAACTTAAGTTACCAAAGAACGTAGTGTCACCCCCGCCTTTCGCCCTTCGATCATTTAACGATCAGCTAGCAGTTACTTTAGGAACTGTGGTCTTACCCATTCGAGTAGGTAAGAAGTTGCTTCACGAACTCTTCTACATTGTCGAAGGAAAATTCCACTATAATATGATCCTTGGACGCTCCTGGATTCGCGCGATGCATTGTGTCCCATCCACCCTCCATCGATGCTTAAAATATCAATATGAGGGAAAAATATATACTCATCCAGGAGATCCTTTTCCTTCCGCACAATGCGACATGACCACAAGGTCTGCCCCTCTAAAGGAAAATGCTTGCTCTCCTGACGGGGCCTCATCTTCTTCCATACCTGCAACCAAACTACCGGATTTACAAAATCTAGAAGAGACATTGCAGTTGTTTCTCACCGGGAGAGCTTCTCTCTTTTCTTTCGACGCCCATCTCAAACCTAGTGAGTATGGTAGACGCATAAACAACCCGAATATCAACCTGTGTCTCTGGCCGCATTGTCACCATTGGTCCGCCCAATCAACAGACTAATTTCATCTACGGTGGTCTTGATACGCCTCACTATCGCCCTTATTCTCCTCCTAGGACCAAACCTTACTTAACAGGTTCGATTATCTACGTAATCCCACGTTTGCAAAAACTTATTTATATCGATGCGCGTGGAAGGGTTTTGGCCAGGAAAATATGAACAAGGTGTGCATGACCTCACATCCATTCCTACTCTCATGCCACATCAAAAATTTGGTTTAGGATTTAAACCTCTTTCAAAAGCCACCATCACTATTCTCGATGAGCCTCTTCCTATTGAGGAACCATCTGCTCCCGCTAAGTCAGAAGCATCACTCGATGTGGACGATGACATTTCCATCCCGCCTAACTTTTTTTTTTTTTTTTTGATCAATACCATTTCCTTAGGGCCGCTAGCCTATAAGACTAACAACAGGTCCACTTCCATACCGTTAATCTACCCTGAAATAGTTGGAGACGACTCTCCTACTATCAACACTATCCACTGTGCGGATGATGATTCTGTCCTCACCTATCTGGGGGCAGAGGATTCATATCTTCCCAAGACTATTCCTTCTGACACGTCTACGCTTCTCAACGAAGCCACCGCCGACCTTAATATAGGGACTTCAAGACCTCGCATCATTAAGGTCGGCCATCTCTTAATCCACAGGAGTTAGGAGATTTTAGTCTCATGATTCTCGCTTCGGGGTTGGGATCTCATCCCAAGAGAGTGTTCCTGTGCTGCGAAAAGAAAGGAATGAAAGAGAGAGAAGAGAAAGAACAGATCCAAGGGAGAAAAGAAATGAATTCCAAAGGTAAGGGTCAAGATCTATGCTTTTAGTTTGGTAGTAAAAGAGCCAAACCTACTTGCATAAATAAACAAAGCAATACCGATAAACAAATGACGGAAAAGTAGATATGAATCTAACAGATCAAACACATACAGATCTAACGTAAGAAAGATCTAATGTATAACACAACTATTGAGCACAAAGTCTGAATAATTGTATTATTGTTCTTTTCTGTTACAAGAAAGCTCAAAGTCTTTCTCTCCTCACTTCTATTTCTATCTGAAAAATGTTCACCCTTTTGAATACAACAAGTATTCTTGTATTTATAGAAGATGAGGGAGAGAGAAGGCAAAATGGAGCCAACCACTTATTTACAAGATATTTACAAAATATCCAAAAGTCATGTTGACTTTGACAACTTTGATGGATGACATCATCCCATGATGCAACATGGATGATGTCATCATTTGTGCCAACTTACTTCAGATATTACGAAAAGAAAGTCGGAGAATAGAGAGGAGAAGAAGAAGAAGAAGAAGAAGAAGAAGCTATTCATCATCATCATCCTGTGGCCTAAAAGGGGTCGCCTGCTTCGTGCCGATCAGAGATGAGATGTGGAACCGAGCGCGTATTCCAAGAACTTGCTGATCATCGCCCAAATTGATCCCGTGATGGATCCTGTGTGCTTCACCGATTGCTTCGCAAGTTTCCCGCTCATCTATGAGCTTTTCGGGATCTTGGAATAGTCTTTACCCGCCTCGATTAGGGACCCGGATGAAGTCTCTACAGCCAAGAGGTTGTTGATGGATTCGATGTCGAACGTGACTTCGCCCCGTCCTCGAGAAGCTATCTCCTCAAAATCCGGATAGTGTCATCACCGATCTCAAGGTAAGGGAAGGAGTGAGCAACCCCGAGTCATAGATAGAACAATTTTCTCCATTTGATGCATCGCATCCGTGGCCTCTTCCTTTACCTTGTCTATCTTTTCCAAACAAATTCTAGCTGATCTATCCGATAGTCCGAGTGGACATAGTTTTGTTGAGGGCCCTTGGATGGCCGAAGACTCCGAACTTGACCAGATCTTCGACTGAACAATCGAACATTTGTTGGAAAGTCTCGTGTTGGAGTCTAGCATGTTCTAACTCTTCTGATATCGGGCCTGCTAATGCTTGGAGTTCCTTATTCGCCTTCTCGATGTTCAGGTATAAACTGATATACTCGGCGATTACTCTTTCGCTATCCTTGAGGATCTGACTCCTCCAAGCAGAAACAGCCATGCCCTGCTCGCCGATCTTTGAATATTCATTGATCTTCTCCTGACTGAGCAGCTCAGGAGTCTCGGCAGCTTGTGGGAGGTGCACTTCCCATCTTCTCGTAAGGCTTCAAGTGTATTTATTCTCGCTCCTTCGAGCCTCTTTTCTTCCTTTTTTTTTCAAGCTTTTCGCAGAGTGCATCAACTCGCGGAAAGAGCTTCCCCGGAGACTTTCGAGGATGTCCCCATTGTGACTTGGGTCACGTGAAATCTGCTTGGAGACAGATCTTCTTTCTTTCGAGGGGTTGGGGTATGCTATTTCCATGACTCTCTCACCGGCAGCGCTTTGAGAAGCGTGTAACCGGCTTGTGCTTCTTTGCTCCTTTAGCTTTAATGATCGAAAAGTCCATCTGAGCGATGGGGACTTTCCTCTTTGTTGGCTTAGCCGAGAGATCCAAGCCTGGTCCTATAGAAGAAGGACCAGAGACAGAGGGGGAGGCAAAGAACGGTAGAGAAGAGGGGAAAACGTGGAGACACGTGGGCATGGTGATCGAAAGAATAGCCGAAGAAGTGCCCACGGAGAAAGGGAAACCGCAACCGCAGAAGATATAGGAAGGGAAGGGAGCTCTGAGATGAGGGAAGAAATGGAAGAAGACAAATCAGCAAGGGAGGAGAAGATAGATGAAGAGGCGGGGAAAGAGTAGAAGAAGGGGGCAGAGGACACAACCAAAGGAGTGGTTGCTTGAGTCACTCGAGGAGGGGAAGGAAGAGAGAAGAAGACAGGGATAGAAGGGACCTCTGAAGTCAGAAGCGACGCCGACATCCCGGGTGGATGGGCGTATAGGACTATCCTCTCACAATTCTTTCTCCGCGAATCCAGAGTTATTACTTGTTCAGCTCAAGGAAGAGGACTTTCAGTGGGCTTCCTCCCGAATGGTGCTAGGTTCACCTTCGCACCTTTGCCTTTCAGCCTTCTTTGACCTGGAGGTGCGTTGCCCAAAGGGGAAGTCATGAAATCTACCCCGAGGTAGATTAGTCCGCTCATGCGGCACCAATGCTCCGTTCTCCGCATAGTTTCTTTTACCTCTCCTCAATTGTTTGAGGAGCCTCGCTTCGCCAATGTCCGGGAAGGGCCAATCATCCCCTTCGTGTCATTATACACTTTGTCTACTTCTGCCTTCCGTGGTTTGGAAGCCTTTTTGGGACAATGGCCACTCCGTATCGATGATTTCCGTTAATGCCAAGCGAGAGTGATCCTTTCTTCCGAGTTCTACCTCATGGAGAACGCCAATGTAGATATCCTCAACTGAGGGACATGAATCGATCAAGCTTAGCCCTCGTAGACATGCCCCTAGGGTCGAATGTAGGCCTCACGGGAAATCATGCTTTAGGTTGAGCAATTCTAGCTCAAGCAAACATCTCCTTCGCCTTGTGATAGCCGGAGCATGTGTAACGGCCACCGTGAGGGGGAAAGGAGTTCCGCCTTCTTTTCTCTCGAGGCACTTTTCATGGTATGTGACGAGTGCCTTGACATTTCCAATAAAATCAGCTTTGGTCCAGCATACCTTGGTAGCCTGGTTGGCTCTCCCAAAAAGTTGGCAGCCCTTAGATAGGTGAACGTGGGAAATTGGGTGAACAAGGCTCCCCATTTCTCTGTGACTGCCACTATGTTCTTTGTCGTCCGGCTATGAGTCAAATTTGGCCGCAACATGCACATGATGTGGTAGAAGAAAACATCATTGATTTTAGCAAATGAAGAGATACTATTCTCTAGCCTTAGCTCTGGATAGTAATCAAATATCTTGGCCTGAGGCCATACTCCACTTCGGTTGAGCCCTGGGTAATCCCTTGCCGATGCTGCAGCGTAGACTACATAGGAGTTCATATGAAATACTCTGGGCCAGTGGCAAGTCAGTCAGCCGCCGAGATGGTGTCATTGATTATTTCACCCCAAAGAAAAGCGCTGATCGGGCAAATTCTTATTCATGGTTTCTAGGTACCGCAAAGATCCACTTATGGAAATAGTGGGCATCCAAAGCCCAAGACTCGCTCAAGAAGGTGATAATCACCGAGTTCCTCCGAGAAATCACTTGGTGGATAGTCCGAGGCCACCGGTCACTACCTTCTTATTCTTTAGGTAGACCTCATTCATTAACCGCATGCACCGGCCTTCGTTGTCTTCCTGTGCCTTGATGCATTCCCTCGTTGGCAACACCCACGTAGTTCCTGTGGTGAGGGATGCCAAGCATCAACTCAAAATGACGGGCAAGTGAGGTTTATGACTACCTCGCCTTGCTATTCTCGACACATCTCGTGTCTTTCACAAGGATTGTGCAACAACCATCATAAACTCGTTATTCACACAATAACGACAGGATTCCTCCTAAGCAAAGTGCAGTGGCACTCGCTATTAGTTTGTCCATCCATGGACTTTCAGAACCTTTGAGTTCTAAGCCGTAACTCATCCATGTCAATGTGACCCAACCCGTAGTCCCTGACATCCATACCGCACTCACCGTGATTCGGGCATCCCGACCTCTCCGATATTTGTATTTCATTTCTTCTTCTCGTTAGCTTTGCTTTCCTCTTGGTTTGGTGGGCTTTTGCTTGACGTAGACATGTGTTCTTTCGAACTCACCGCTGATCTCGCACGAAGAAGAAGAGAGACCCAATCCAAAAAGGTTGAATTAGTCATTTGATCTTCCACCTGGAAAGCTTAGCAGAGGAGTTAGAGATTTAAAGGCTCAGTGGCGCAGAAAAATACAATGGCGTGTGCCAAATAGATAAGGCGCGCAAGAAAGGAATGTGCAGAGGTTATATTGGCCAAAAGCGCATGGCGCATGGATGAAGCAGTTGCATCTTAAAGCAGGCGCACAGAAATGCGTGTTACATTAGGGGTTCGTGCGCCTTTGGCGCAGTGGAAAGATCAGCAAAGATGGACAAATGATGCGCCAAAGGAATATAGCGCGCGCATGGAAGGTCTACACAACATTATGTTATCGCAATGGAGGATGCGCCGCGCCTTATGTAATCTTTATACTGCATAAAAAAGGCTTTTGTTGATCGAAATCGGGTGCGCTTTTCGCGCATGGAAACATTATGCAAGATGGACAAAGGGTGCGCCAAGGCTTTTAAGGAGGCGCGGGTTTTACACACTGAGCATGCAAAGGGGTGCGCATGGGCGCATGATTTCAAACCGCAGCAGATGGGCAGGGTGGTGCGCCATGGCGCGGATCTTGAGTATGTCAGTAAGTCGGATAGTGCGCCGAGGGGCGCGACTGCCTTGATTGCTACAAGGCGCGCCGGTGCGCCTTGTGAAATAAGCTTTCTCAAACCTCTTTCTTTTTTTTCTTCCACTTCAAAATTGCTTGACAAGTAAGGTTTTTCAAAAATCTTGTAAATGCACTCAAGCTTTTTATTAAACGACCCTTTTCCAAACAGATCCGGAAAGAGGGAGGGAGAGGAAGAGCAACAAGAAAATGAACAGACAAAGACGGGGGAAGGCTCAAACACATTCAAACTTTGATGAAAACTGCCAAAGCAAGTTGGCACACACACACCAAAACCGACAAAAACAAGCCCAAAGAATGAAAAAACATAAAAAACAGGAAGGGGAAGAACCTCTTACCTTAAAAATATAGCGAAAATTCCTCGAGCGGGTCCACAACACGACGAAAGCGACAGAGCAGGGGCTGACAAATCCAGAAAAATCACGTGCTGACAAAAGAATGAAAATGACATTGGGCGCGCACGGGTATTTATAGAAAAACCTGTCATTAATGCGCCACCAACCTTTTGAAATGGCGCATGGAAACGGCTGTCGACAAGGTAAAGCGTGCGCCCTTTGGCGCATGGAAGGAAATGGCAACAGAAGAATGAGCGCGCCTTTGGCGCACCAAATTCGTCATCGACATGAAGTTATGTGCGCCCTTTGGCGCACCAAAACTTGGTGTAACAGGTATATTATGTGCGCCCTATGGCGCACCAAAAACTTACTCAACATCCTTTGGCGCACCGAAAGGAGTGACAACATGGAAAACCATGCGCCAAAGGCTTTTTAAGGGGCGCATCAAAAACTGATGTTGCAAAGCAAAACCATGCGCCTAGCCAAAAAGGCTCAAAAAAGACTAAGTTCAAAAACTGAATTTCCCGGGAAGGGATTTTACAATATTTCGAACGCGAAGGATCCCTAACGAGGGATCGAAGCAAAATTTTTCATATGGTTATCGGTAAAATTGCCCTTGTCAATTTTACGGATAACAAACTGCTCTTTCTGGGACTATCTCTCGAGCAAATTCGGGGTAGAGAATCCCGCATCACATGTGCCTATCCATTGGGTACGGAGTCAAAAACAAGGGGGACCGGAGGGAGAACAAAGGAAACACACAACAAACTGAAAGCAAACACACGACTAAAGCAAACACACGACTAAAATAAACTGTACAAAGAAGAGAGCAAGCTCTACTTCCTGAAGATCTTGAGATGTTGCCCGCTATAGGAAGCGGAGCTCAGCTCCATCCGTATATGAGAGATAGAAACTATTCTCTCCATTGAGTTGCGCTTTGATTTTCAAGGGCCCTCTCCATAGGGAATCAAATTTTCCGTGCATGCCCTTTGGTTCTCTTCGCTTGTCCCAAAGAAGGACGAGATCTCCCACTAGAAAATCTCTCTCGCTTGGCCTTCTTGTCAAAAAGCCTCTTCACTTGATTCTCGATGTTCAAAGTGATCCCGCCGACCACCTTTACTCTCTTTCTTCAAGTTCGCCAAATACATGATTCTCTTTTCTAGAGAACTCAAAAGTTTCATCTTCGATCGATCGCTCGTGCAAGCGTAGAGCAGGAAGTTCCGCAGAAATGGGAAGTTCGGCATCAGTGCCATATAACACTTGAAAAGGTGACATGCCGAGAGATCTCTTAGGAGTAATGCGGTCCGCCCACAAAGCATCGTACAAAGACTTGTGCCACATCCGCTGATTTTCATCTACTAATTTCCGTATGATGGTCACCAAGTTCTTATTACTGGATTCCGCCTCACCATTTCCCTGAGGGTAATAATCCGAGGCATGTGCTAAAGTTATTCCATATTCATAGCAAAAACTAATAACTTCCCGCGAAGAGAAGTTAGAAGCGTTATCAGCAACGATTTTGTCTGGAACACCGAACCTGACGATGATATTTTCTTTGATAAAACTGCAAACTACCTCAGAAGTGGCGTGCTTGACAGGTATGGCTTCCACCCATTTAGTGAAGTAATCCGTTGCTGTGAGGACATAGTTATGTCCAAAGACTCGATCGAGGATTGAGTGCACTAATAAAATCAATTCCCCATCGCCTAAATGGTTCATCGATAATGACCGCCTAAGGGGAAGGGCAGCCAACTGGGCTTGACGACTAATTGTTGATGTGGTTCACACTTTGCCACCTGTAGCCGCATCTTGAAAGAGCGCCGCAAGCAGTACCGGCTCGAATGATCTTGTGTGCCGTCACTAAGAAGAAAATGGCCTCCACAGCCGAATTGTGAAAACTTTCCAGCAGCTTTACTTGTCCGGGCTTGTCAACACATCGCAGAAGACACCGTCTATCCCGCGCTTATATAAACCGTCATCCCGTGATGACATACTTAGCTGCCCCGAGCTTTATAAAGACGCTTTTCCTTTGCAGCTAGTGCATCGGCATTCGCCGTAGGTAAGGAAGAAAGCAATGTCTGAGTACCACTCATCACCGGTCGCAATAAATAGAACCAGAGGCAGAGAATCAGCCTCTAGAGGGCTTTGCTCTTTTTTTTCAGTATAATTCTCTCTTTCATCGATTTTCTCAACCCCTATTCTCGCCATTAGTCGACACAGTGCCTTTACCCCTTACCACTTGGTGGGTTTAATATCCGTGTCATATTCCCGGACTTTGCGATCCAATTCCTCTCAAACTTCCTAACTCCCCGCTGAGTTAGAATTGATTTCACCGCGGTGTCCTGAACCAAGACCACCGTATGCGAGTTCGTAATGTAATACCTGAAATTCTTCACCGCTTGACAACGGCAAAGGCGTGTTTTTCCAAACCTGAGTCATTTTCAACTCGTGAGGCTTGAGAGGAGAACTCATGAATGCGATTGGAGATTCAATATCCTCCGAGTTCTTTTGCATTAGGATCGTTGCATACGATGCTCGATGCGTAGCTATACATAATGAAGTTCTTGGAGAAATCCGACATACCAGACCGTGCATGAGCAACAAGTTTTTATCTCTTCAAACGACCTTTTCCCCTCTTCACTCCATCTCGAAAGTGGGTGACCCTTTCATCATGTTCAAGATGTGGCGGGTCTTCTCAAAGAAAATCAGTGGACAAAACGCCTAAGAAAGTTCACCTTTCCGAAGAAAGAATGAACACCATTTCTTCAGAGGCAGAGTAAGGCTTTTGATAGCCTTAACTCTTTCGGCATCAATCTTCGCTCCTTCTTTCGCTAACCACATGGCCTAGCAATTTCCTTCGTAACCCCAAAAACAGACTTTTTGGGATTTAGGAAATCCCATGTTCTCGCACTGCCAATACTTGCTCCAAGTGATCATAATGATCACTTCGTAGTTTAGAGAACACGGTTAAGTCATCTAGATAAACTACGATGACTTTTCCCATCATGCCTTTGAATGCAAAGTCCATGGCCCGCCGAAAAGTGGCACCTAAGCCATAGTTAGCCGAAAGGCATCCCGCTATAGGCAAATGTACCCCATGGAGTAGTGAATGCTGTTTTGAATTGATCTTCAGAGAGACTTCAACTGATTATAGCCCAAAACCATCAAGCATAGATAAAGATTTCCGATCCAACACCGCTGCAGTAACTTGATCCATTATGGGAAGAGGGTAGTTGTCTTTCAAATAAGCTTGATTCAAGTTTCAAAGTCTACGCAAATGCGTATTTCACCGTTTTTTTCTTTCAAGATCAAGACAATGTTCGCCACCCAAGTGTCTGTGGATGGATAGGGAAGATGATTCTCAAGGCCCAAAGATCTTCCGAATTTCGCCCGAATGGTGCCCGAAATCTTGGGATTATAATGCCTTTGCTTCGATTTTAAGGCTTTGGCATCTTCTTTCAATGCCGTATATCATGCCGAACGCCCTTGCTTCAAGGACTTTAAATCGCATAGACCATGCCAATACATCCATATATCTTTTCAAAGAATTTGACAAATTTCCGCTTTTTTCGGGCGTGCAACATTTCCCGATGTTCACAAACCGCGGGTGTGCCTCGTAACCTATATTGATCGGTTCTCGCCTCTCTCGGAGATGAGTCAGATCATCTCGCTTCTTCTTTTTCACAAAACGATCATGTCTCACAAACAAGCGCCCAGAGAAACCAGCCCTTTGGGATTTTATTTCCTTTAAGCTGACAAATGCCATCGTTCTCCTTTGTTTCGTGGTTTTGACTGTTGATTGATTCACGGCATGTAGAGGTGGATCCTTCAAAATACAACTCATCAAAATTTTCTGATTTTTCCAGAAAGGCAATGAGGTGATTATCATCGTTGAATACCTGCCAATGCTGAGAGTTGTCCGCACGCTGGGCGGAAAACCACTTCAATGGTGTATTTGCTCGTTTTCAAACCCGGGTGCGGGAGCATGAGAGATGCTGAAACGGCCAATGAATCGGCCATATCATTTTGAGCTCTTGGAATTGCCTCTATTGAAAAAGCGTCAAATTCTTCAATGCTGTCCCATACTGCATTACGGTAGTGCCTGAGCCTTTCATTTTTCACTTGGTAAATCCTTTTGACCTGATTTACAACTAGCTCGGCATCACCTTGTGCTTTTAGATTTTTTATCCCTTTTTCTTTTGCGGCTTGCATACCGAGTAAGAGAGACTCATACTCAGCAAAGATTGTTAGTATTGAAAAACTGCAACTTGAAAGAAAGAGGAATTACCTCCTCCTCAGAGATATTAGCACGGCCCGGCGCCACATCCACTAGTTGCACAACCGCCATCAAATTGCAAGGTCCAGACTTTATTAAGGTCCTTTTCGAACGAAAACATCCTTCAGATCCGCCTGTAGATAAGAAGTAGTTTCCCATCCCCGATGATTCAAAAAGGATTTGGGCTTTGGGGTCTTCGAGCTAGTGACCAAGTATTTCTTTTGGGATTCCGGCCCAAAGTTTGCATTACGCCTTTGATCGGAATTCTAGCTTTGGACCACCCATGTGAATTTCTCCACCAACTTCGCCGCAAAAGCTCCTTCCTGCCAGATTCCATAGGCCGCCGGAATGTCGCCGACAAGGACGGACTCGGCCATTTTTACTCTTTATCCGGGAAGGCCGCAAACGCAAATCAGGCGTTTGATTTGACCAATCAATGGCACTTGCTTGGTCTCTAATGAGTAACACCGCCGAAAGGTTTGGTAAGAGTGAGGCCTAAAGCATGAGCGACTTTCACGGCATGACGTTATCGAAGCTCCTAATCAATTATGCAATTACTCAGCTTGTGCCCATTGATCAGCAGGGAGAGATAGAAAGGTTCTATCTTGCCTGACGCAGACGTTGAAGCAACATTTATATGGGATTCAGGGGGAGTGGAAAGGATTCCTTTAGGGGAAGCCTGATTAGATATAACAGCTTGGCCTTGGATATACTTAGTCAATCTTACAAGCTGTTCGGGGTTTGACTGAAGATACTCAGCTTCAGACATTTGAATCTTGGTCTTTTTTGCATGATCTATTATATCGAACGCGGCCAAGGGTTGCGTTGGTGAGGGAATGAGTCCTTCACTTCGCGATGATGGAATAGGGTTACTGATCTTGATAGGAATATGAGGGGGCTGATTCGGAGGAGAGATGGGCGGAAAAGACTTCTTTGCAAAAGACTTAACAGGGAATTGAGTAGGAAGAGGATTACCTCTTCTAACAATGGTTGGAGGCACGTTTGACACGACCTTCTCCTTCTGCACATGGGCAGCAACTTCTCGCTTCTTTTCCTCATGAGCGGGTGAAAACAAAGATATGATTGTCCGCTTGCATAGCCCCGAGTACTCTCTTCTTCATCGATTCATCCTCATCAAATTCCATGTATCCAATAGTGGAGTCGCCAATCGGTTCACCGACATCTTGATCATCTTCGCCTTGAGGCGAAGGTTCTTCATAGTACTGCTCTTCTTCTTCAATTTCGGCCAGAGCATTGACCGGAGGGGCCTCAAGTGCCAACCGTGGAGCAGCTGCAGGCAAGCGCGGCCTTTGTGAAGCATTGTTAGGAACAAAATTCCTCCGCGGGATATCCCGATACGAGGAACTGGAAGAGGCTTGGGCCAGCTGCTTTTTTAGTGCAAGTAGGTCATTCGCCATCTTTTGGAATGCTGGATCAGACGAAGTGGTGGGCGAAGGGCCCAAAGACTTAGGCTTTGCTGATTCCTTTTTCAACTCGCCAGATATTATCAAATTGTCTTCTATCCGGATGGCAGCAGCCTGAGCAAGAGGTAGAGTAGCTACTCGCTCTTGAAGGAGCAAGAAGCTGACTTTTGAGCTCATGGCATTCACGAAGAAACACTTCTGATTTTCAGGCGTTGGAAGCATGGCAACCGGGACACGGTTGATTAGTGCATTGAAACGGGCGACAAAATCGCGCATGGTCTCATTTGCCTCCTTCTTCAGGTGAGTGATTCGTGATAACAACGCAAATGCATCCTCTGAAGGCTTGTATCTGTCTTCAAAAGCTTCCCGCAAGGTAGCCCAACTGGTGATAGATCCGGCCGGCAAATGCTGAAACCATTCAGCTGCGAGCCCTTGTAGAGTTTCCAGAAAAAGGCGAACCGACACATCTTCGTGAGTCACGTCCAAAATACTGCATGACATAATGAAAGCAGATATGTGGGAATCCGTGCTTTGATTTCCGCTCCCGTCAAATTTAGGAAAATTCTTTCGATTTCCGTGAGGGAGCGCGTGAACTGGATGTGGCAGTGCGAGAGGACCCATAGCATTTCCCCATGGTACGCCATCCGAAAGGCCGGAAAAGCACACGAACCGGGAGGGTGGTTCCACTGAGCAAAGCAAAGCACTACAAAGGGATGTAGGTGCTCCTCAGTAAAAGACTTTTTCTTCGTGGAGGTGAGACACTCCTGGATGACCACCTAGCCGAGCTTAACGCTGAAAAACGTGCCGGTGTTACGCTGAAATTGTGCCTTGAAGCGATCGAAAGTAGGATCAACTTCTCCACGGCTCTCCCGCGCGCGTAAAAGGTTCACTCGCCAGTGTACCTTTCAGATCCGCAATATTACTGCGCAGATTTAAACTTTATTTTTGGGTGTACTTGCTGATTTTCTCGGTTTTTTCACAAAACCAGCAAAGATGCACTTTTCTCAATATTTAAAAAAACTATCCTCTTCAAAACCGATCATGTTAATGACAAATAATAACGAGGATAAGATGGCAGGGAAGATAGTAAGCTGATTTTCAGATCTGATCTTTACTTTTTCAAAGGGTTTTAAACTTTTTGGAAAATAGTCAAAAATCCAGATCTACGGAAAAATAATGATTTTGATAAAAACTCAGCGAACTAAAGATCTGTAACTAGGCCCGATCTATGACTCTCAGAAGGAAATTTTTCGATTTGAGCACTTTTGCAAATTTTTTGGATTTTCAACAAAAGTGCAGATTTGCAAACAGGCAGTGATTTTCTTATATTTTCTGATTTTATATTATACCACCACCATAGATCTGACAGATCTGTCCGATCCCCAGCGGAGTCGCCAAAAACTGTTGGTCCGAAAATCTGTCGCGTGGGCAGATCTATGGATAGACGAGCCAACAGTTGTCAGCAGGCTTAGCCCTCTTTGAGACAAAGAAAGTTAAATCGGTTTATTGCTATTTCTACTAGCAGGAACCTATGCAAGTCTCACAGATTCTGCCTTCGGGGTTGGGATCTCATCCCAGTAGAGTGTTCCAGGCTGCGAAAAGAAAGGAATGAAAGAGAGAGAAGAGAAAGAACAGATCCGAAGGGAGAAAAGAAATGAATTCCAAAGCAGAAGGGTCAGAAGATCTATGCTTTTAGTTTGGTAGTAAACAGAGCCAAACCTACTTGCATAAATAAACAAAGCAATACTGATAAACAAATGACGGAAAAGTAGATATGAATCTAACAGATCAAACACATACAGATCTAACGTAAGAAAGATCTAATGTATAACACAGCTATTGAGCACAAAGTCTGAATAATTGTATTACTGTTCTTCTCTGTTACAAGAAAGCTCAAAGTCTTTCTCTCCTCACTTCTATTTCTATCTGAAAAATGTTCACCCTGAATACAACAAGTATTCTTGTATTTATAGAAGATGAGGGAGAGAGAAGGCAAAATGGAGCCAACCACTTATTTACAAGATATTTACAAAATATCCAAAAGTCATGTTGACTTTGACAACCTTGATGGATGACATCATCCCATGATGCAACATGGATGATGTCATCATTTGTGCCAACTTACTTCAGATATTACGAAAAGAAAGTCGGAGAATAGAGAGGAGAAGAAGAAGAAGAAGAAGAAGAAGCTATTCATCATCATCATCCTGTGGCCTAAAAGGGGTCGCCTGTTTCTGATGCTGATCAGGAGATGAGATGTGGAACTGAGCGCGGTATTCCAAGAACTTGCTGATCATCGGCCCAAATTGATCCTGTGATGGATCCTTGTGCCGTTCACTGATTGCTTCGCAAGTTTCCCGCTCATCTATGAGCTTTTCTGGGATCTTGGAATAGTCTTTACCCGCCTCGATTAGGGACCCGATGAAGTCTCTACAGGCCAGTAGGTTGTTGATGGATTCGATGTCGAACGTGACTTCGGCCCGTCCTCGAGAAGCTATCTCCTCAAAATCCTGGGATAGTATCATCACCGATCTCAAGTAAGGGAAGGAGTGAGCAACCCCGAGTCATAGATAAAACAATTTTCTCCATTTGATGCATCGCATCCGTGGCCTCTTCCTTTACCTTGTCTATCTTTTCCAAAACAAATTCTAGCTGATCTATCCGATAGTCCAGAGTGGACATAGTTTTGTTGAGGGCCCTCGATGGCCGAAGACTCCGAACTTGACTGCATCTTCGATCAACAATCGAACATTTGTGGAAGGTCTCGTGGTTGGAGTCTAAAGCATGTTCTAACTCTTCCGATATCGGCCTCGCTAATGCTTGGAGTTCCTTATTCGCCTTCTCGATGTTCAGTGTATAAACCGATATACTCGGCGATTACTTTTCGCTATCCTTCGAGGATCCGACTCCTCCAAGTAAAACAGCCATACCTCGCTCGCCGATCTTTGAATATTCATTGATCTTCTCCCGACCGAGCAAAGCTCAGAGTCTCGGCAGCAGCTTGTGGGAGGTGCACTTCCCATCTTCTCGTAAGGCTTCTCAAGGTATTTATTATTCTCGCTCCTTCGCAGCCTTTTTCTTCCTTTTGTTTTCAAGCTTTTCAAGCAGAGTGCATCAATCATGAAAGAGCTTCCTCGGAGACTTTCTCGAGGATGTCCCCATGTGACTTGGGTCACGTGAAATCTGCCGAGACAGATCTTCTTTCTTCGGGGATCTGGGTCAGTATGCTATTTCCATAACCTCTCACCGCAGCGCTTCGAGAAGCGTGTAACCGGCTTGTGCTTCTTTGCTCCTTTAGCTTTAATGATCGAAAAGTCCATCTGAGCGATGGGGACTTTCCTCTTTGTTGGCTTAGCCGAGAGATCCAAGCTGGTCCTATAGAAGAAGGACCAGAGACAGAGGGGGAGGCAAAGAACGGTAGAAGAGGGGAAAACGTGGAGACACGGCGGCAGATCGAAAGAATAGCCGAGGAAGTGCCCACTGAGAAAGGGAAACCGCAACCGCAGTAAGAGATATAGGAAGGGAAGGGAGCTCGGAGATGAGGGAAGAAATGGAAGAAGACAAATCAGCAAGGGAGGAGAAGATAGATGAAGAGGCGGGGGAAAGAGTAGAAGAAGGGGCAGAGGACACAACCAAAGGAGTGGTTGCTTGAGTCACTCGAGGAGGGGAAGGAAGAGAAGAAGAAGGGAAGGGAGAAGGGACCTCTCTCAAGTCAGAAGCGACGCCGACATCCCGGGTGGATGGGCGTATAGGACTATCCTCTCACAATTCTTTCTCCGCGAATCCAGAGTTATTACTTGTTCAGCTCAAGGAAGAGGACTTTCAGTGGGCTTCCTCCCGAATGGTGCTAGGTTCACCTTCGCACCTTTGCCTTTCAAAGCAGCCTTCTTTGACCTGGAGGTGCGTTGCCCAAAGGGGAAGTCATGAAATCTACCCCGAGGTAGATTAGTCCGCTCATGCGCACCAATGCTCCGTTCTCCGCATAGTTTCTTTTACCCTCTCCTCAATTGTTTGAGGAGCCTCGCTTCTGCCAATGTCCCGGAAGGGCCAATCATCCCCTTCGTGTCATTATACACTTTGTCTACTTCGCCTTCCGTGGTTTGGAAGCCTTTGGGACAATGGCCACCCGTATTCGATGATTTCCGTTAATGCCAAGCGAGAGTGATCCTTTCTTCCGAGTTCTACCTCATGGAGAACGCCAATGTAGATATCCTCAACTGAGGGACATGAATCGATCAAGCTTAGCCCTCGCAGACACCCCTAGGGTCGAATGTAGGCCTCACGGGAAATCATGCTTTAGGTTGAGCAATTCTAGCTCAGCAAACATCTCCTTCGCCTTGTGATAGCTGGAGCATGTGTAACGGCCTACTGTGAGGGGGAAAGGAGTTCCGCCCTTCTTTCTCTTGAGGCACTTTTCATGGTATGTGACGAGCTGTCTTGACATTTCCAATAAAATCAGCTTTGGTCCAGCATACCTTGGTAGCCTGGTTGGCTCTCCCAAAAAGTTGGCAGCCCTTAGATAGGTGAACGTGGGAAATTGGGTGAACAAGGCTCCCCATTTCTCTGTGACTGCCACTATGTTTTTGTCGTCCGGCTATGAGTCAAATTTGGCCGCAACATGCACATGATGTGGTAGAAGAAAACATCATTGATTTTAGCAAATGAAGAGATACTATTCTCTAGCCTTAGCTCTGGATAGTAATCAAATATCTTGGCCTGAGGCCATACTCCACTTCGGTTGAGCCCTGGGTAATCCTTGCCGATGCGCAGCAGCAACAGACTACATAGGAGTTCATATGAAATACCTGGGCCAGGGTGGCAAGTCGCAGCCGCCGTAGATGGTGTCGCTGATTATTTCACCCCAGCAAAAGCGCTGATCGGGCAAATTCTTATTCATTGTTTCTAGGTACCGCAGCATCCACTTATGGAAATAGTGGGCATCTGAAAGCCCGAAGACTCTGCTCAAGAAGGTGATAGAATCACCGAGTTCCTCCGAGAAATCACTTGGTGGATAGTCCGAGGCCACCGGTCACTACCTTCTTATTCTTTAGGTAGACCTCATTCATTAACCGCATGCACCGGCCTTCGTTGTCTTCCTGTGCCTTGATGCATTCCTCGTTGGCTAACACCACGTAGTTCCTGGTGGTGAGGATGCCAAGCATCAACTCAAAATGACGGGTGAGGTTTATGACTACTCGCCTTGCTATTCTCGACACATCTCGTGTCTTTGTCAAGGATTGTGCAACAACCATCATAAACTCGTTATTCACACAATGGCCGACAGGATTCCTCCGGCAAAGTGCAGTGGCACCGCTATTAGTTTGTCCATCCATGGACTTTCAGAACCTTTTGAGTTCTAAGCCGTAACTCATCCATGTCAATGTGACCCACCCGTAGTCCCGACATCCATACCGCACTCACCGTGATTCGGCATCCCGACCTTCTCCGATATTTGTATTTCATTTCTTCTTCTCGTTAGCTTTGCCTTTCCTCTTGGTTTGGTGGGCTTTTGCTTGACGTAGACATGTGTTCTTTTTCGAACTCACCGCTGATCTCGCACGAAGAAGAAGAGAGACCCAATCCAAAAAGGTTGAATTAGTCATTTGATCTTCCACCGGAAAGCTTAGCAGAGGAGTTAGAGATTTAAAGGCTCAGGCGCAGAAAATACAATGGCAAAGCCAAATAGATAAGGCGCGCAAGAAAGGAATGTTGCAGAGGTTAAATTGGCGCCAAAAGCGCATGGCGCATGGATGAAGCAGGTTGCATCTTAAAGCAGGGCGCACAGGAAATGCGTGTTACATTAGGGTTCGGTGCGCCCTTTGGCGCAGGGAAAGACTGTGCAGCATGGACAAATGATGCGCCAAAGGAATATAGCGCGGCGCATGGAAGGTCTACACAACATTATGTTACTGCAATGGAGGATGCGCCAGCGCCTATGTAATCTTTATACTTGCGCGAAAAAGGCTTTTGTTGCATCGAAATCGGGTGCGCGCTTTTCGCGCATGGAAACATTATGCAAAGATGGACAAAAGGTGCGCCAAGGCTTTTTAAGGAGGCGCGGGTTTTACACTGAGCATGCAAAGGGGTGCGCTGTGGCGCATGATTTCAAATCAGCAAAGCAGATGGTGGGGCGCCATGGCGCGGATCTTGAGTATGTCAGCAAGTCGGATAGTGCGCCGAGGGGCGCGATCTGCCTTGATTGTTACAAGGCGCGCGCGCGCAGTGCGCTTTGTGAAATAAGCTCTCAAACTTCTTTCTTTCTTCTCTTCCACTTCAAAAAATTGCTTGACAAGTAAGGTTTTTCAAAAATCTTGTAAATGCACTCAAGCTAGCTATTAAAACGACCCCCTTTTCCAAAGCAGATCCGGAAAGAGGGAGGGAGAGGAAGAAAAAAGAAAAATGAACAGACAAAGACGGGGAAAGGCTCAAACACATTCAAACTTTGATGAAAACTGGCCAGCAAGTTGGCATACACACCAAAACCGGACAAAAACAAGCCCAAAGAACAGAAAACATAAAACAGGGAAGGGGAAGAACCTCTTACCTTAAAATATAGCGAAAATTCCTTGAGCGGGTCCACAACACGACGAAAGCGACAGAGCAGGGGCTGACAAATCCAGAAAAATCACGTGCTGACAAAAGAACAATGAAAATGACATGGGCGCGCACGGTATTTATAGAAAACTCACATTAATGCGCCACCAACCTTTTCAAATGGCGATGGAAACGGCCGTCGACAAGGTAAAGCGCGCGCCTTTCGCGCATGGAAGGAAATGGCAAGAAGAATGAGCGCTTTGGCGCACCAAATTGTTGTCGACATGAAGTTATGTGCGCCTTCGCGCACCAAAACTTGGTGTAACAGATATATATGTGCGCCCATGGCGCACCAAAACTTACTCAACATCCTTTCGCGCACCGAAAGGAGTGACAACATGGAAAACCATGCGCCAAAGGGTTTTTAAGGGGCGCATCAAACTGATGTGTTACAAAGCAAAACCATGCGCCTAGCCAAAAAGGCTCAAAAAGACTAAGTTCAAAACTAGATTTCCCGTGAAGGGATTTTACAATATTTCGAACGCGAAGGATCCCTAACGAGGATCAAGCAAAATTTTTTCAGATGGTTATCGTAAAATTGCCTTGTCAATTTTATGATAACAAACTGCTCTTCTCGGGGACTATCTCTCGAGCAAATTCTGGGGTAGAGAATCCTGATCACATGTGCCTATCCATTGGGTACGGAGTCAAAAACAAGGGGGACCGGAGGGAGAACAAAGGAAACACACAACAAACGAAAGCAAACACACAACTAAAGCAAACACACAACTAAAATAAACTGTACAAAGAAGAGAGCAAGCTCTACTTCCTGAAGATCTTGAGATGTTGCCCGCTATAGGGAAGCGGGAGCTCAGCTCCATCCAGATATGAGAGATAGAAACTATTCTCTCCATTGAGTTGCTTGATTTTGAAGGGCCCTCTCCATAGGGAATCAAATTTTCCGTGCATGCCCTTTGGTTCTCTTCGCTTGTCCCAAAGAAGGACGAGATCTCCCACTAGAAAATCTCTCTGCTTGGCCTTCTTGTCAAAAAGCCTCTTCACTTGATTCTCGATGTTCTGATCCCGCCGACCACCTTTACTCTCTTTCTTCAAGTTCTGCCAAATACATGATTCTCTTTTCTAGAGAACTCTGAAAAGTTTCATCTTCGATTGCTCGTGCCAAGCGTAGAGCAGGAAGTTCCGCAGAAATGGGAAGTTCGGCATCAGTGCCATATAACACTTGAAAAGGTGACATGCCGAGAGATCTCTTAGGAGTAATGCGGTCCGCCCACAAAGCATCGTACAAAGACTTGTGCCACATCCGCTGATTTTCATCTACTAATTTCCGTATGATGGTCACCAAGTTCTTATTACTGGATTCCGCCTGACCATTTCCCTGAGGGTAATAATCCGAGGCATGTGCTAAAGTTATTCCATATTCATAGCAAAAACTAATAACTTCCCGCGAAGAGAAGTTAGAAGCGTTATCGCAAGAACGATTTTGTCCGAAACACCGAACTCCGACGATGATATTTTCTTTGATAAAACCGCAAACTACCTCGTAAGTGGCGTGCTTGATGGTATGGCTTCCACCCATTTAGTGAAGTAATCCGTCGTGAGGACATAGTTATGTCCAAAGACTCGATCGAGGATCGAGTGCACTAATAAAATCAATTCCCCATCCTAAATGGTTCATTGATAATGACCGCCTAAGGGGAAGGGCAGCCAACTTGGGCTTGCCGACGAATTGTGATGTGGTTCACACTTTGCCACCCTGTAGCCGCATCTTGAAAAAGCGCCGCCAAGAGTACGGCTCGAATGATCTTGTGTGCCGTCACGGAAGAAGAAAATGGCCTCCACAGCTGAATTGTGAAAACTTTCCAGCAGCTTTTACTTGTGGGCTTGTCAACACATCGCAGAAGACACCGCCTATCCGCGCTTATATAAACCGTCATCCCGATGACATACTTAGCTGCCCCGAGCTTTATAAAGACGCTTTTCCTTTGCAGCTAGGTGCATCGGCATTCGCCGTAGGTAAGGAAGAAAGCAATGTCTGAGTACCACTCATCACCTGGTCGCAATAAATAGAACCAGAGGCAGAGAATCGTGCTCCTCTAGAGGGCTTTGCTCTTTGCTTCGGTATAATTCTCTCTTTCATCGATTTTCTCAACCCCTATTCTCACCATTAGCCGACACATGTGCCTTTACCCTTACCACTTGGTGGGTTTAATATCCGTGTCATATTCCCGACTTTGCGATCCAACCCCTCTCAAACTTCCTAACTCCCGCTGAGTTAGAATTGATTTCACCGCGGTGCCTGGGAACCAAAGACCACCGTATGCGAGTTCGTAATGTAATACCTGAAATTCTTCACCGCTTGACAACGGCAAAGGCGTGTTTTTCCACCGAGTCATTTTCAACTCGTGAGGCTTGAGAGGAGAACTCATGAATGCGATTGAGATTCAATATCCTCCGAGTTCTTTTGCATTAGGATGCAGCATACAAAGATGCTCGAGGCGTAACTATACATAATGAAGTTCTGGAGAAACTGACATACCAGACCGTGCATGAGCAATGTAAGTTTTTATCTCTTCAAACGACCTTTTCCCCTCTTCACTCCATCTGAAAGTGGGTGACCCTTTCATCATGTTCAGTATGTGGCGGGTCTTCTCAGCAAAATCAGGGACAAAACGCCTAAGAAAGTTCACCTTTCCGAAGAAAGAATGAACACCATTCTTGCTTCAGAGCAGAGTAAGGCTTTGATAGCCTTAACTCTTTCGGCATCAATCTTCGTTCCTTCTTTGCTAACCACATGGCCTAGCAATTTCCCTTCTGTAACCCCAAAAACAGACTTTTTGGGATTTAGGGAAATTCCATGTTCTCGGCACCTGGCCAATACTTGCTCCAAGTGATCATAATG
The DNA here is from genome assembly GCA_018340775.1 of Taxus wallichiana var. yunnanensis. Classification (NCBI taxonomy): domain Eukaryota; kingdom Viridiplantae; phylum Streptophyta; class Pinopsida; order Cupressales; family Taxaceae; genus Taxus; species Taxus wallichiana. The sequence goes on from CM031243.1 coordinate 369,094,890, forward strand.
ATCACTTCGTAGTTTAGAGAACACGGTTAAGTCATCTAGATAAACTACGATGACTTTTCCCATCATGCCTTTGAATGCAAAGTCCATGGCCCGCTGAAAAGTGGCACCAGCGTTAGTTAGGCCGAAAGGCATCCTGCTATAGGCAAATGTACCCCATGGAGTAGTGAATGCTGTTTTGAATTGATCTTCAGGAGAGACTTCAATCTGATTATAGCCTGAAAAACCATCAAGCATAGATAAAGATTTCCGATCCAGTCACTGCTTGCAGAACTTGATCCATTATGGGAAGAGGGTAGTTGTCTTTCAAATAAGCTTGATTCAAGTTTCAAAGTCTACGCAAATGCGTATTTCACCGCTTTTTTCATGCACCGGCACAATGTTCGCCACCCAAGTGTCTGTGATGGATAGGGAAGATGATTTCTTGGCCCAAAGATCTTCGAATTTCGGCCCGAATGGTGCCCGAAATCTTGGGATTATAATGCCTTTGCTTCGATTTTAAGGCTTTGGCATCTTCTTTCATGCAGTATATCATGCCGAACGCCCTTCGCTTCAAGGACTTTAAATCGCATAGACCATGCCAATACATCCATATATCTTTTCAAAGAATTTGACAAATTTCCGCTTTTCTTCGCGGCAACATTTCCCGATGTTCACGAATCATGGGTGTGCCTCGTAACCTATATTGACTGTTTCGCCTCTCGGAGATGAGTCGATCATCTCGCTCTTCTTTTTCACAAAACGATCATGTCTCACAAACAGCGCCCAGAGAAACCAGCCCTTTGGAATTTTATTTCCTTTAAGCTGACAAATGCCGTCGCTCTCCTTTGTTTCGTGGTTTTGACTGTTGATTGATTCACGGCATGTAGAGGTGGATCCTTCGAAATACAACTCATCAAAATTTTCTGATTTTTCCAGAAAGGCAATGAGGTGATTATCATCGTTGAATACCTGCCAATGCCGAGAGTTGTCTGGCATGCTGGGCGGAAAACCACTTCAATGGTGTATTTGCTCGTTTTCAAACCCCGTGTGGAGCATGAGAGATGCTGAAAACGCCAATGAATCGGCCATATCATTTTGAGCTCTTGGAATTGCCTCTATTGAAAAAGCGTCAAATTCTTCAATGCTGTCCCATACTGCATTACGGTAGTGCCTGAGCCTTTCATTTTTCACTTGGTAAATCCTTTTGACCTGATTTACAACTAGCTCGGCATCACCTTGTGCTTTTAGATTTTTTATCCCTTTTTCTTTTCAAGGGTTTTGCATACCGAGTAAGAGAGACTCATACTCAAAGCAAAGATTGTTAGTATTGAAAACCGCAACTTGAAAGAAAGAGGAATTACCTCCTCCTCAGGAGATATTAGCACGGCTCCGGCGCCACATCCACTAGTTGCACAGCTGCCATCAAATTGCAAGGTCCAGACTTTATTAAGGTCCTTTTCGAACGAAAACATCCTTTCAGATCCGCCTCGGTAGATAAGAAGTAGTTTCCCATCCCCGATGATTCAAAAAGGATTTGGGCTTTGGGGTCTTCGTGAGCTAGTGACCAAGTATTTCTTTTGGGATTCCGGCTCCAAAGTTTGCATTACGCCTTTGACTGGAATTCTAGCTTTGGACCAGTCCATGTGAATTTCTCCACCAACTTCGCTGCAAAAGCTCCTTCCCAGCAGAATTCCATAGGCTGCCGGAATGTCAGCGACAAGGACGGTCATTTTTACTCTTTTATCCGGGAAGGCCGCAAACGCAAATTGTGCGTCTTTGATTTGACCAATCAATGGCACTTGCTTGGTCTCTAATGAGTAACACCTGCCGAAAGGCTTGGTAAGAGTAAGGCCTAAAGCATGGGCGACTTTTGCCGGCATGACATTGTCAGAAGCTCCGGAATCAATTATGCAATTACTCAGCTTGTGCCCATTGATCAGCAGGGAGAGATAGAAAGGTTCTATCTTGCCTGACGCAGACGTTGAAGCAACATTTATATGGGATTCAGGGGGAGTGGAAAGGATTCCTTTAGGGGAAGCCTGATTAGATATAACAGCTTGGCCTTGGATATACTTAGTCAATCTTACAAGCTGTTCGGGGTTTGATCAAGATACTCACTTGCACATTTGAATCTTGGTCTTTTTTGCATGATCTATTATATCGAACGCGGCCAAGGGTTGCGTTGGTGAGGGAATGAGTCCTTCACTTCGCGATGATGGAATAGGGTTACTGATCTTGATAGGAATATGAGGGGGCTGATTCGGAGGAGAGATGGGCGGAAAAGACTTCTTTGCAAAAGACTTAACAGGGAATTGAGTAGGAAGAGGATTACCTCTTTTAACAATGGTTGGAGGCACGTTTGACACGACCTTCTCCTTCTGCACATGGGCAGCAACTTCTGCTTCTTTTCCTTGCGAGCGGGTGAAAACAGCATATGATTGTCCGCTTGCATAGCCCTGAGTACTCTCTTCTTCATCAGATTCATCCTCATCAAATTCCATGTATCCAATAGTGGAGTCGCCAGTCGGCTCACCGACATCTTGATCATCTTCGCTTGAGGCGAAGGTTCTTCATAAGATCGCTTCTTCTTCTTCAATTTCGCCAGCATCACCGAGGGGCCTCAAGCGCCAACCGTGGAGCAGCTGCAGGCACGCGGCCTTTGTGAAGCATTGTTAGGAACAAAATTCCTCCGCGGGATATCCCGATACGAGGAACTGGAAGAGGCTTGGGCCAGCTGCTTTTTTAGTGCAAGTAGGTCATTCGCCATCTTTTGGAATGCTGGATCAGACGAAGTGGTGGGCGAAGGGCCCAAAGACTTAGGCTTTGCTGATTCCTTTTTCAACTCGCCAGATATTATCAAATTGTCTTCTATCCGGATGGCAGCAGCCTGAGCAAGAGGTAGAGTAGCTACTCGCTCTTCAAGGAGCAAGAAGCCGACTTTGAGCTCATGGCATTCACGAAGAAACACTTCGATTCTCCAAAGGGTTGAAGCATGGCAAAGAGGGACACGGTTGATTAGTGCATTGAAACGGGCGACAAAATCGCGCATGGTCTCATTTGCCTCCTTCTTCAGGTGAGTGATTCGTGATAACAAAGTAAATGCATCCTCCGAAGGCTTGTATCTGTCTTCAAAAGCATCCCGCAAGGTAGCCCAACTGGTGATAGATCCGGCTGGCAAATGCTGAAACCATTCAGCTGCAGGCCCTTGTAGAGTTTCCAAAAAGAGGCGAACCGACACATCTTCGTGAGTCACGTCTAATATACTGCATGACATGATGAATGCAGATATGTGGGAATCCGTGCTTTGATTTCCGCTTCCGTCGAATTTAGGAAAATTCTTTCGATTTCCGTGAGGGAGCGCGTGAACTGGATGTGGTAAAGCCAACGGACCCATTGCGTTTCCCCATGGTACTGCCATCTGAAAAGCTGGAAAAAGCACACGAACTGGGAGGGTGGTTCCACTGAGCAGCAAAGCACTACAAAGGGATGTAGGTGCTCCTTGTAAAAGACTTTTTCTCCGTGGAGGTGAGACACTCCTAGATGACCACCTAGTCGAGCTTAACGCTGAAAAACGTGCCGGTGTTACGCTGAAATTGTGCCTCTGAAGCAGATCGAAAGTAGGATCAGCTTCTCCACGGCTCTCTCGCCGCGCGTAAAGGTTCACTCGCCGCAAGATTGTACCTTCAGATCTGCAATATTACGGCGCAGATTTAAACTTTATTTTTGGGTGTACTTGCTGATTTTCTGGTTTTTCACAAAACCAGCAAAGATGCACTTTTCTCGAATATTTAAAAAAAACTATCCTCTTCAAAACCGATCATGTTAATGACAAATAATAACGAGGATAAGATGGCAGGAAGATAGTAAGCTGATTTTCAGATCTGATCTTTACTTTTTCAAAGGGTTTTAAACTTTTTGGAAAATAGTCAAAATCCAGATCTACGGAAAATAATGATTTTGATAAAACTCAGCGTAACTAAAGATCTCAGAACTAGGCCCGATCTATGACTCTCAGAAGGAAATTTTTTGATTTGAGCACTTTTGCAAATTTTTTGGATTTTCAACAAAAGTGCAGATTTGCAAACAGGCAGTGATTTTCTTATATTTTCTGATTTTATATTATACCACCACCATAGATCCGATGTGATCCGTCCGATCCTCAATGAGTCGCAAAAATCGTTGGTCCGAAAATCTGTCGCGTGGGCAGATCTATGGATAGACGAGCCAACAGTGTTGCAGGGCTTAGCCCCTCTTTGAGACAGCAAAGCGAAACTGGTTTATTGCTATTTCTACTTAGCAGGAATCTATGCAAGTCTCACAGATTCGCCGCCTTGGGGTTGGGATCTCATCCCAGTAGAGTGTTCCAGGCTGCGAAAAGAAAGGAATGAAAGAGAGAGAAGAGAAAGAACAGATCCGAAGGAAGAAAAGAAATGAATTCCAAAGCAGAAGGGTCAGAAGATCTATGCTTTTAGTTTGGTAGTAAACAGAGCCAAACCTACTTGCATAAATAAACAAAGCAATACTGATAAACAAATGACGGAAAAGTAGATATGAATCTAACAGATCAAACACATACAGATCTAACGTAAGAAAGATCTAATGTATAACACAGCTATTGAGCACAAAGTCTGAATAATTGTATTACTGTTCTTTTCTGTTACAAGAAAGCTCAAAGTCTTTCTCTCCTCACTTCTATTTCTATCTGAAAAATGTTCACCCTGAATACAACAAGTATTCTTGTATTTATAGAAGATGAGGGAGAGAGAAGGCAAAAAAGGAGCCAACCACTTATTTACAAGATATTTACAAAATATCCAAAAGTCATGTTGACTTTGACAACTTGGATGGATGACATCATCCCATGATGCAACATGGATGATGTCATCATTTGGCCAACTTACTTCAGATATTACGGAAAGAAATGAGAATAGAGAGAGAAGAAGAAGAAGAAGAAGAAGTCAGTTATTCATCATCATCATCCCGTGGCCTAAAAGGAGTCGCCTGTTTCGATGATCATCAGGAGATGAGATGTGGAACTGAGCGCGGTATTCCAAGAACTTGTTGATCATCGGCCCAAATTGATCCTGTGATGGATCCTTGTGCCGCTTCACTGATTGCTTCGCAAGTTTCCCGCTCATCTATGAGCTTTTCTGGGATCTTGGAATAGTCTTTACCCGCCTCGATTAGGGACCCGATGAAGTCCTACAGCAAGAGGGTTGTTGATGGATTCGATGTCGAACGTGACTTCGGCCCGTCCCCGAGAAGCTATCTCCTCAAAATCCGGATAGTATCATCACTGATCTCAAGGTAAGGGAAGGAGTGAGCAACCCCGGGAGTCATAGATAAAACAATTTTCTCCATTTGATGCATCGATCCGTGGCCTCTTCCTTTACCTTGTCTATCTTTTCCAAAACAAATTCTAGCTGATCTATCCGATAGTCCAGAGTGGACATAGTTTTGTTGAGGGCCCTTGGATGGCCGAAGACTCCGAACTTGACCAGATCTTCGACTGAACAGTCGAACATTTGTTGGAAGGTCTCGTGGCCGGAGTCTAGCAATACTCGGCGCGATTACTCTTTCACTATCCTTGAGGATCCGACTCCTCCAAGCGTAGCGTGAATATTCACACCATGCCCCGCACTTCGCCGATCTTTGAATAT